>JASANA010000549.1:0-43642 GCA_030248095.1 Ptycholaimellus sp. GST1_10
TACTAGTCATATTCGTCAGTGGCCGCGCTACGCGCGGACCTTTTGATCAATTGCATTTATATCAATTTAATCAAAACATAATTTAATCAATCCTGATAACTAATTATGGTGCTGGAAGAATAAGTAACGAAAGTGAATCAATATAAATTCAAAAAAGTATTGTAGATAATTAACGTAGCGCATTACCATTTTATTACAGATACATTGCAATCATGTGCAAGAAAAGAACGTCAGAGCAGAAACAATGCAATTGCCTTGCTCAAGGAATCTTATTTATTCGCATTCATCCTACATCAGTCAACTGAGCAGGCCAAAAAGCTAAAAAATGCACTTCATTTGAGTTGATTTTTTATGCGATTTTTGATTAAATGTTCAAAATATCAGGACAGGGGTTGACACAGAATTGTTGGGGCATGAATTTAAAAAAAAGTCCGACAGAAAATGTTGGAAAATAAGGGAGCTATGAAGTTTTAAAGTCAAAAAATGTCCAAAAATTGCAAAAATCGATACGTTTTTGATTGTTTCATATTTTTATCATTTTCTGTGCATCGATAACCCCAAAAAATATTGAATAACTCTTCAAGACTGATGCATAGAGCTATCATATGCCAGGATACATTGAGAATCCAGGTGGCGCCAAGACCCCTCCCAAAATGGTATCACGCATATATAATAAGATACGCGGACAGACGGACGCAAAAATGGGGTAACTGCTTAAGCTGGCCCTTGGGCCCGCTGCTTCGGGAAGCGCCAGAGCCCTCCGGCCTCCGGGCATGGGAGCGCCACCGGCCCTACGCTTCGCCTAGCATGCTTCGCATGCCTAGGCTACGCTTCGGGGCCTCCGCACCCATGCCCTCCGGCCTACGGAGCTCTGACTGCCCTGCCCTCCGCGGCAGGCGGCCTTCGGCCGCGCAAAAATTCAGATTTCTTAAAATATAATGAATTATATTTTTCAACTGCAGATGAACTTAACAAGGTTTTTTGACTAGAAATACTAATAGTAGGTGTATTTCCTTGCCCTTACTATGGCCATTTCAAAGTTTTGAGTGAAAAGTGACTTTTTGGCTTGTGGATGGTACCAGATATATAAACATATATGGGGAATGATAGTAAAAAAAGGTAACTGCTTAAGCGGGCCTGAATTGGCGCTGCTCTTAAAATTTTAATATTGACAATCTAGGGGTGAAGCATTTTTAAGCCTTTGCGTTGCTCACCGCAGGCTGGTCCAGCCAGGCTAATCTGGGCGCTGGGGGTGAGAGTGCGCAGTTTTGGAGGTGCGCTGCGGTGTGTTGTGGTAGCACGTGAGGTGTATGGTATCAGCTGGCTCCATCTGCCTGTCTCGTCCAGACACTCCTCCTCTACAAGCTTCACACATTCCCTCCACCCTCCACTATATTCCAATTCTGCCAAAGCCATGAGCGAAGAGCCGGGGCCTCCGTCAGAACCCGTCATCCTCCATCTTCACCTCCCGCTCCATGCTTCATGAGGGCTGATTGAAGACGGAGGATGGTAGTGGGGAGAGTTGGGGCGCCTGGGGTGCCTCATGGCTCAGCGCCGCGAAGGAGAAGACGATGGCCACCTATGAACTGGTCAAGAAGGACCTGGAAGAGTTCCAGGATGCTGTGGGCACTGAGGCTGCAAAGGTTACCTAGCCATTGGCGCATTTTCCACCGCCATCCTCTCATTCGAAAGCAGGTGGCCTCAAGTACGGCGGATGTAGTGGGCCAGCAGGTTGCGAACCTGGAGAAACTGGTCGCTGAGGATGAGCAGGAGGAGGAAGGGGGAGAGGAAAAGCAGGAAGAGCAGAGAACTAGCGGCGCCGAGGAATCCCAGGTCCCCAAGGCCGCCAGCGACGGGCCCTCTTCATACATCGGCTTGGACCTATTCGCTTCCGCCTCCTCCTATGTTGCCCGCCTGCATATTTAGTCTAAATGGAAGAAATTGATGGGATTACTGACAGGTGAAGCCGGCGGGGGATCTGCTGAAGAATTTAGCGAGCACGGTGAACAAAGCGCTGATCATCGACAACACCCACGATGAGGACCTGGAGATTCCCATCACCGCCAATCTTCTGTCCAGAGAAAAGGCCTGGCTCCTGTCCAGAGATTCCTGGCTGAAGAGAAGAGTAAGTGAGGCTGTGCAGGAAGGGCTGGAGCTGATCCAGTCGGACCGAGGGACGTTCGAGAAGGAACCGGAGGGCTCGGCTGAGCTTTTCCAAGACTGGCTGGCTGCCTTCCAGGTGGAGGAGCAAACGGAAGAGATCAGCAAACTCCTCGCCGCCAACCCTGCTCTGCGCTCCATCTACTCCAACCTTGTTCCATGCCTGTCCAGTGGGCTGGGAAAATTTAGGGAAAATGTTGGTTAGGTGCCGTCACAAATGCCGAATGCAACGTTCTGGTCTCGTTATTTCTACCGAGTGCACCAGTTCCAGCTGGACATCGCCCGCCGCTCTGCTCTGCTCAAGCGATCTGCTCTGGTTACCAGTTATTCGCAATCCTAGTAATATTTCTTGAGTTGATTTATAATTATCAATATCGGCTGGCTCGTACCCCCCCCCCCCAGCTACCCACCATCCCCACGGCCTCCCCCCCAAAACCCTCCACCCCCCACACCTGGTACCCCGCTGCTACCGGAGGCCCGCCCCAAAAAGTCCTTTTTTCCTAGCAGAAGATCGATTAGTGCGAACTTCAAGTAAAGAGATTCCATCTACTAGTAGGGGGCTGTCCTTCTGACAATTGCACTTTGTGTTAGAGCGCAGTGCAGGTGTCCTCTCTACTGCGCGCGCAACAGAAATATGCGCGTGACTCCAGACTCTGCCCTAACGAGATGTTTTTTCCCGAGACTTAAAACTGGCACTCGACTGCTTTCTGGGAAATAGAACTTTCACTATCGTGCTGACGGTGTAACCAGATATTTCTTCCCCTTGTATATATATAAAAAAAATATAAAAAAATATTAAATAATAATGAATATATAATAATATATAAACATATTTTAAAAGAAAAAAAAATAAATAGTTGATAAAAAATAGAATTTAATAAAAAAATAAAAAAAAAATAACATAAAATCAGAAATACTATACAAAAAAAGCTCAAGGACATAGATTTGTGGACAAAAAGAGAATTAAGCTTGGGCCGACCGAGGTACCGCGAACAGAGCCAAAGTAAAGGCCCAAAAAAAGAACCAGGTAAGTACTCAACAAAGAATCTAAACAACAAGAAACAACCGACTATACCCGGGAAGGGACCAAAACACCACGCGTCCACCAGGTACAACAGTGTAAAGGAAACCACACCACTGGAGCAAGGAAAACGGCCAAACACCAGGGGAAGGGGGGAGTGAAGAAA
This sequence comes from Ptycholaimellus sp. GST1_10, assembly GCA_030248095.1. Lineage (NCBI taxonomy): Eukaryota > Metazoa > Nematoda > Chromadorea > Chromadorida > Chromadoridae > Ptycholaimellus > Ptycholaimellus sp. GST1_10. The sequence continues at coordinate 3,348 of JASANA010000549.1, forward strand.
TGAAGACCAACAACCAGGGGAAGGAGAGGTGGGGAGAAAAAAGAAAAGAAGCACAAGAAGAAAAAAGAGGAGGAGGAAAAAGAGAAGAAGAAGAAGAAGCACAAGGAGGAGCGCAGCTAAAGGGCATTGATCATGAAACTGGGCAATGGAGGATTCTGGCACCTACTCAAAAAGAATCAGAAAAATCGGAGATTCCCTTTCAACACCAAAAAGAAACAAAACTAAAGGACGATCCAGAAACCACAAAATGTACACCAAGGTCAAAAGAAGGAATGGCCCCCAAAAACGCACACAGGTCTCAAAAAAAGGCCACTGGGGAAAGACTTTATCGCCTGACATACTCCTCCTCAGCACAGCCCAAAATTGAAAATCTAGGTATTTTTTTCAAAAAAACCAAATTACAAATATCTAAAAACATACTCAAGGAATAAATTACTTAAACCACTATACAACTAAGATTTAGAAACCCACAGGGGGCGTAGCAAACACAAACTACTAAGGGTGATCCTTTACCGCTGCAGTAGCCACAAGCGACAGTCCTTACCGAGTGAGCACTTTAAAACATCAAGAACAGGAATAGACAACAGACGGGTGCCACAGTCAAGACCTCGTCGAGGACGAGCATGCGTCAAGCTTTTGAGTTGGAACCGAATACTTTGTAAGGCAGCCGACTCCGAGGCATGCGCCCGCCATCCGGTATAGACTAACTATGTTTGTAGAAAAAGAGGATTTAATCATCTACATGAAAATTCCAGAGTTTAAATTTCGACAAGTACACCGTAAAGAGAAGATGTAAGGACAAGCTTCTCACCGCGGAGCGGCCCGAAGGGCCGGTCTATAGAGGTTACTCAACTTTTGTCCTCATATATATGTATGTCTGGAAATGCTGGGAACGGGCGAATTCTCAACCACGACAAACTTTTTTTTTCTGAAGGAATGCGATTTTAGGAAGATCGGGAGGGTAGAACCGGTTTCCGAGCATTGAAACATTACTTTTTTGGGAATAAGGTGAAAATTGGGTATGCTGTAAAGGTGAATTCTAATGGCATTGCAACAAACTTTTTTTTCCTGAAAAGGAAAAAATTTAGGAAGATCGGAGGGGGAAACCGGTTTCCGAGCATCTAAACATTGCTTTTTTGGGTAGAAAGGAAAAAGGGTACGCCGAAAAGGCTCAACTCGAGTTGTATTTGGACAAACTTTTTTTCCGAAAGGAAGAGAAGGAAGAAGAGGGGAACGGTTTCCTAGCATAGAAACAACTTTTTGGGTAGAAAGGCGAAAAGGGAGCAAAGGGCCAAGACTCAACGAAAACAGAAACAATGTCCTTTGACCTTGCGTACCCAGTTAGTCCTTACCAGTCGCACTAAACATCAGACATGGTATAGACGGACCAGTACGGGTGCCACAATAAAGACCTCGCGAGGACGAGCATGCGTCAAGCTGAGTTGGAACCGAAGGCTACTCCGGCAGGGACAAGCCCCACTCCGGTGGCGCGCCCGCCTCCGGTTGCAATGTTTTTTAAAAAAAAATATTTTTTCCTGAGGCATAATTATCATATTTTGAGAAATTTTATGAATTAGATTTGACAAGTCCCGGAGTATTTGAAAGGAAAAAAGAGCTTTAATTTTGGCCTGCCGATGGTTCTACCGGTGCTTTCTCAACTTAAAATTTCCAAAATAAAAAGAGATAGATTCGGAAAGGATAGAAACCTCCAGCTCACCCAGCTATTCCATGTAGACCACACACCACGGGCATAGGAACAATAGTTAACGAAGACTATGAATAAATAGATGTGGCAGAAAACCCGGGGAAGGGGGGGGGGAGAAAGAATACCTACTCTCATTTCAAGAATAGATGCGGAGGAGAAGGAGAAGAAGGAGAAGAAGGAGAAGGAGGAGTTCGGACAAATGGTTTGAGTAGTTTTCTCTTGTGTTCTGTAGTTTTGGGCATTTTCTCGGAGTTTTGGTCAATTCGAGATGCTCTTTCCAATGCGGGAAAAAGAATAAAACGGGGTATTTTGGACGTTTCTGGAAGCACAAAATCTATCAATTTTAAGATCAGCAAAACCCCGAAAACTACACCTGGGTCGAAAAGAGGGGCTGGGCGCTACACTCCGCTAACGCTCCGTTCGCGCCAGCCCAATATGAAAATTTTTTTATTGCCTTAACATACTTTTCTCTTTAAGTATCTCGAACTTTAACTCAAGGAATTTTTTTCTAAACAACTAAATACCTACTATTTGAAACATAGTAGTCTATACCATGTTCGTCATGCACTAGTAGTCATACCGCTATATAGGGCGTAGCAACACAAAAACAAAAGCTCGTCCGACGGGCAGTACCACAGTAGTCCTACCGAGAGCACTAAAACATCAAGAACAGGTAAGACAACGATCCGGGCCACAGTCAAGACCTCGAGAGGACGAGCATGCGAAGCGAGGGAACCGAAAGGACTCCGGAGGGGACAAGCCCCTCTCCTCGAGGCATGCGCCGCCATCCGGATAGACTAACTATGTGAAAAAAAAGAGGATTAATCATCACAGAAAACAATAACAATTTCGAAATATGTAAGGTTAAGGCAATAAAAAGTATGTGGACCGAGCGGCCCAAGTGAAAAAATTTTAAGCCGCGAGGCGCAGAAGGGCCGCTCCGCGGGGTATATAGAGGTACTCAACTTTTGTCCTCATATATATGTATGTCTGGAAATGCTGGGAACGGGCGAATTCTCAACGGATTTGGACAAACTTCCTGAAAGGTAATGCGATTTTAGGAAGATCTGGAGGGGTAGAACCGGTTTCCGAGCATTGAAACATACTTTTGGTAAGAAGTCAAAGACTGGGTATGCTGTAAAAGGCTCAATTCTCAACGGATGGGACAAACTTTTTTTTCCTGAAAGGTAATAAAATTTTAGGAAGAATGGAGGGGGAAACCGGTTTCCGAGCATGAAACATGCTTTTTGGTAGAAAGTGAAAAGGTATGCTAAAAGGCAAAACCGGAGGACGAACTTCCAAAGGTAAAGATAGGAAGATATGGAGGGGGGAACGAGAGACACAAACAACTTGGAGAAAGGTCGAAAAGGATGCTAAAAGGCCAATCTCAACGGAAACAAACTTTTCCAAAGGAAATAAAAGAGGAAGATCGGAGAGGACAAGTCCCGGAGCAAAACAAACAAAGGAGAAAGGGAAAAAGGGGAGGGAGCTCCGGCGGGTCTACATCCTACTCAACTTGTCCCAAAGACGAAACGGAACGGCAACCACAACAAACTCCAAGGAACAAAAGACAGGGGAGAACCGTTCCACAAAACAACAGAAACAACCCAAGCAACAAACAAAGCAAAAAAAAGAACAGAAACCCTCCACAAAACACAAAACAAAAAACCACAAAGCCAACCACAAAAAAAAAAAAGAAAAAACCCAACAAAAACAAAACAAAACAAAACACAAAACCAAAAAAAAACCAAACACCCACAAACGAAGGGGCCTCTGCGCCATATACTTGTCAATGATATATGCCTTGGGAGGGGGGATCTGGGGGGGGGGAGAACTTGGGGGGGAGTGTATGTCTGGGGGGGGGGGGTGTATCCTGGGGGGGTGTATCTCTGGGGGGGGGGGGGAAGGCCTGGGGGGGTTTGGAGGCGGCCTCAATATCTTGCCTGGGAAGGGGAACGGGGGGGGAACGGGGGGGGAACGGGGGGGGGGGGAACGGGGGAACGGGGGGAAGCGGGGGAAGTTGAGAAAATTTATTCTGTCTTTTCTGCAAGAGCCAAATTTTTATTTATCAGTAACAAAATTTTTATTTAATTGAAAAGCAATAAATTTTAAAAACAGCAGAATTCAACTTTAAATAACACCTCTTAAGCGCCAAAACAAAATCGCAGTGAAATAAATAAACGAACCATGAAAAACACTACAAACATTTAATTGGGGTGAAAAACAAACAATTAAGCAAACTTAGAAATATTGGGGCAACCGCTGAATGCGATGCTTGCGGCGTTTGGGGCGACTGCGATGATAGCTGGGGCCTGCTCGGTGTAGTCGGTGAAGGGCGGCTTGGCGCTGCATTCGCCTCCTGCTGTGCCGGCGGGGCTTGCGGGCCAGGATGTTGTTGCCGGAGCGGCTGGGGTAGAGGAGCAGTGCGGAGCCCAATCTCTTCCCTCCTCCGCGCCTGCGAGGGGCCTTTGCAGGAGCGCTGTAGGCGGAACTGGGCCTGGAGTAGGCCGAGCGGTGGGAAGATGGTGAAGTGATGGAGAGGGAATGGGGCGGGACGTTGACTTTGACCAGACTGCGGGGCTTCCGGCGAGACTGCTGGGCTGAGGAGCGGCGATTGGGGCCGGCGGGTGGCATGGGCAGGCTGGTTGGAGCAATTGGCGGTGGTTGATGGTAGGCAGGGCGGTAGAAGCTGGGCCGTGTCGGGATCTCAGCTACTGGTGCCTGCTGCCGGTAGATGTCGGGATTGGGGGCCGCAAAGCGCTGGAACTCGGCAGGCTGCCTTGGTGCCATTGGCTGGATTGGATAGATAGGCTGGCTTGGAGCCATGGGCTGGCTTGGAGCCTGATATTGGTGGCGGATGGGTATGTTGAGGTTAGCGGCAGAGGGTGATGGAATGGATGTCGTTGAGGATGTAGATGGAGACGGCTGGCGAAGAATGGAAGGTGGCTCCTCCTGGCTGAATGGCCGGGCGCTTGGTAGGTGTTGGCGGTAGAAGCTGGGTGCGTAATGCTGCTGGTGAACCTGGAGACCGGGGGCTTGGGGCTGAGGATATTGCGGAGGGAACAAATCGGGGAAGTCGTCGTTTAGGTCGAGGGCCTCGAAATCCATGGGATAGGGCTGTTGGTGATTGATCGGAGGGGGGCTGGCGTATGCGGCAGTATAGGGCGGGGCTTGCTCGAATCCAACCAATGCCTCATCGCTCTTTGACGGAAATCTTCTTTGCCATGCTTGTTTATTCCATTCATATCCATTCATTTTGCTTGCTGTTTGTATGATTTCTGAGGATTGAAGAAAAAATTTATGGTTATTTAGATCTGTTTGAAATAAAAAAGTTAATTTTTAAGAAAGTGCAAACTATAATCCAAATTTCGACATATCATGAGCAAATTTTTTTATTTCTTAAATTTGTTTTTTACCCGATGGAGGTCAGCTGTATTTTTACAAGCTAATTTTGAATTTTATACCCATAAATTCCGCACAAAAACAAAGATGTTTTTTGAGATCGCTTTTTACAAAATAATAACTTGAATTATTTCTGTTTGGAAAGCAAAAAGTGGTTTTAGGTGGAGGAATCAGCTAAAGCAGCGTTACGACAGTCCTGGGGCGATACGGAAAGTAAGTCTTTCCATTCGTTTCTAACCGCCAAGCTAAGGGCCTCCAGCTGTTGAAGACTCCGTTGCGGACTCAGGCAGAGATGAGAATGGTAAATGAACATGAGTGCTGTTGCCCATTGCCTTCTACACTTTCGCACAAACACTCCCATTAACGCACCAATGCTAAATTGCGCTCTGCTCTCTGACAGGCGACCTGGAGGCAGAGATCGCGGCCTTGGAGAAAGAAGGACGCTCCTCACGCGGCAGCAGCTCACGTGAGGCTGGCCCTACACCCGTTCAGGTCTCTCACCCCTTCATCTCCTTTTCTACTCTTTTGCTTGGAACTACTGATTGCATCTTGCTTGTCCATCGTCCAAAAGGATTGAAGGAGGAAACAATAACGGAGTCTGGGGAAGAGGAGGCAGGCGACGAAGAATTCATAGAGGCCAAAGAAAAAGCTGAGGAGAAGGTGGATGATTACCCGCTGGTCCATTTCTCATTTTAGTCCAGCTTATTTGCCTCTTAGCAAAGTGTGTTATTGAAAGACTGAGACGAAGCCGAACGGCGGCGGAGACCAAAGCTCGGACTCGTGGAGCGTGTGCAGCGGGTGTGGGAAGGTGGAGGAGGAGCCTGCAGTAGCGCCCAAGGCCAAAACACCCGACCCAGAGCCCCAGCCCAAGCCGGACAACCCCTCTTCTGTTCGCCTCCTTCTTTGACCAGTCACCTTTCTGGCTGAGAATGCTGGAAGTTGAAAGGCGGAGGGAGAGGAGTGGGTGGACTGGGACGAGTGAAGTACGATTTGTCATATTTGCCCTTTTTCTTTCATCACCCTCACCGATGTGGCCTGGTTCGTTGCCCCGTTTTCATTTCCCGTGATGATTTGTACATGCAACTTTAACCTCATTGGCATGAATGGGTCTTGCTCATAGAAGAAAAGAGGCAAGGATCATGCACCGAACGGGTTGAGCAAACATCACAGCCAGTCTGTGCACAAAGGAGCAGTGGAATTAGCAACAGCCTTTGATGCAACAGTCGGAGGTGGGGATTTCAGCGCAGCAGAAGCCTTCAATGACGATTGTCTCCTGTTTGCCTTTCCCGAAACAGCACAAGGTCACCCTCACAGCCGTCACACAACTGGTATCGCTGTAGCCAGCTCAATCGCTCTACCTTTTCCCTGCAATATTCCCCCTTCCCAAACTTGTCTTCAAAACAATCTGTTTCCTCTGTGCATTCATTGAGTCCTGTGACGCCCTTCCCCAGAGTAGAAGCGACAGGTGCATGCTGGAGTAGTGAGAAAAAAGGAGGGGGCGTTTGCATTTGCCAGGGAGTGTTGTGAGCAGTGATGCGTGTGAGAGGAGCAGAGTGTAGGCAGGAGGGCATCGAGGCGTAGCTTCGCCTTCATCCCCTTCGCAAAAACCACCCGTCGCCCTTGCTCCCCTTTTTTGCATGCTCTTCTTTGTAAAAAGAGGTTTTTACGCCGTAAACGCCGCGTCCTCACTGCTCTCAGCCTGTAAACCGGGCACAGTTGGCTGAGGGGCAGGGGCTGCGAAGAGCGAAGGGAGGCAGCCTAATTGGGAGCGAGCTTCGGGGGGCCCCCGCGTGCCAGCACAATGACCCCACTCCAGGTAATGAGGGTCGATGTGGGGAGAGACGGGAGACAAAGTGGGACAGGGGTGGGGAAGTGGACAGTGTGGCATGTGTTCTCACAAAGCCCCCCACTAGTGAATGGGCACTGTGTGGCAGACAGTGGACCTGTAGTGTGGCAGGGGGAGGCAAAGGCAGACTGCCGCACCCAGGAAGTCCCCGCCAGTGCCCAGGCCAATCATTGCTAGCCCTTCCTTCCCCCCGTCCGCCACCTGTCAGAGTGGCCGTCACACACTCCTGGTGCGTCAGTCAAAGTGGGGCAGGAGGGAAGGGGGGGGGGGGGTTGTGGGAGCTGGATGGAAAGGGGAGTACGGAGTGTGGGAGAATGAGAAGTTGAGTAGGCTTCCAGACAGGGGTGGTGTGCAGAGGCTGGCTGGTCTTGGGCAGAGGGCTGTAGAAGGTGTGGACGCGCTTGACACGGAAGGAGGGCTGAGTCTGGCTGGAGTAGGGCTGAGGAGGGGCGGAGTAGGGCTGAGCCCGCTGCCCCCCGCCCCTCGCCCCCTCCTCCACACCCTCGCTGCAGTCCCTGCAAAAGCCGCCTCAGCTCAGGAGGGGGTCTCTCTTGGCTCTGGCATGCAGGGCCATCAAAGCAGGGGGGCCGTGACGTGGCCCCCTGCTGTGTTGGCTGGGAACGGAGCGGAGCCCCTCTTTCTGCTGAGAAGGGCTGAGAATGGGGGCGTAATTTGGGCTTAGCGGAGCTTAGAGAGAGGAGGGAGTGTACGGGAGCTTTGACGACGGCGAGGAGCCAAGGAGCGGGGAGGCTCGTAGGCGTGTCGATAGCGGCCAGCTGCCCGGGCGATGACCTGCCGGCGCCGGAAAGGCAGCAAGGGGTGCTTTGAGGGGTTCGTAAATGGCGGAAGGGAGGGCGGGGGGCTCACTGGTGCAGGCTGCGGAGGCGGGCGAGGAGAGCCTGTGATTCGGCCAGGCTCCAAGGCTTCGCCGGGTGGTGGGGCAGGGAGGGGCAGGCTTTCCCTGACAGGCTCTCCTGAAGCCGGGGCCCAGGAGGTGATGGGAGTCAGTTGGCCCCGCCGCGCGCGGAATGATCAGCGTCGAGCTGGGCAGACAAAAGGGATTATTCTTAGCCTTTGGAAGAGGCTGGAGGTGGGTGGAACCGGGGGATCTGATGCCGGCTGAGTGGGGGCAGGGGGGCAGGCTGAGCCCTGCGGTGAGCTGGGAGGGAAGGCTCTGGCAGAATCCCTAACAAGGCCCAGCAACTATACGAGTTTTTACCTGGGGCTTGAAGAGGGAACCTGAGGCATGCATCGACACTGACGCAGGCAGTGCTCTTGACCGCGGAGACAGACCTCTGCGTCGCCGCAATTGCAAGGCCCAGATATGGCTGAAATGCCCCTACAGAACTGCGTACACTACCGGCTGGCTTAGAGCTGCGAGGAACCGGAAGATAGTTCCCAAGAGCCTTGCAATGAGCTGAGGCGAGCGGAGGCCGCAATTGGCTTATGCTCTTCACCCGCGGCCAGGTGAAGGCAGAAGCAGAGGAAGAGCAGCAGCATGGCTTAGTCTTCGAAGAGGGGAGGTCGGAAAATGATATGGCTCAACTCAAGCCTCCCTGCTGTGTCCTGTGTTGACCCCATTCCGCCGCTACCTCAGCAGTCCCTTTGTCTCGGGCTGGCGGGTGAGCCGAGGTGAGCGGACGGCTCAAAAACTCCATTCAGACGTCACCTGCCAATCTCTTTGCCTGCCCACAGTACCTGATGCTTCCTTGTTGCCATTGGCATTTCCTGTTTTTTGGGGGCCGCGGCAGCTGAGGAATGTGCGAGGAGCCTAGGTCTGGGCTGGATAAAAAATGAGGTCCGCCGCGTTGCTTTCTAGCAGACGGGGGGTGGGGGGAGGGGTCTGGGGGCCATGGCTGGTGCGGAAGCGAGCGCGGCGTAAAAAGTGTCTGGGCGGGGGAGTCTGGCGGAAGGGCTGCTAGGGAGCGGGGAAGCGGCTAGATCCGCTGAGTCCACCAGGAGAAGTGCTGGCTCCTCAGACACTTAGCCCCCCCCTACCCTTCAGCGTTCCTCCCCCGCTCCCTCCCCGCCTCCTCCTCCACCAGCCCTTCCTTCCTCCCCCCAAGCGCCACCCCGTCTCCGTTCCGCTTTGCGCGGCCACTTTTTTATCCCCCCCCCCTTTTTCTCTCGGTGGCACCAGTTCTCCTGCTCCTCGCTGGGGGTGTACTCCCGGCCCCGCCTTCCCACCATTCCCCTCGCCCCCTCCCACAAGTCACCCCTTACCCACCCCATGTCCCCCCCCCCCCCCACGCTGCCCTGCACCCAGCCAGTTTTGCGGCCTCACTTCTACTCATCCCGGGGGATTCGGAGGAGGCGGTGGTGTCTCTCCTTCTCCAGATTTACGTCCGCCCTCATCACGCCGCTCTGCCTCCCTTCTTTTGCCCCTCCCGCTTCTCTCCCTCCACCCTACCACCCACCCTGTCGGCTGACACTTGTTTTCGCTTCTCGACGGCAACAGGAGCAGTGTTGATGAATGGGCTCCAAGATGGGCTGACATACAGGGAGAGCCCAGGTTGTGTATGCTCCTGACTCAGGGAAAAAGGACAAGGGAAGAGAAAATGGAGGGGGTTGAGGAGAGTGCAGAAGGGGTAAGGCCGAGGGTGGCACGGACGGACGGCAGGATGGGGGGCGGGACTGTGCGCTTGATTGCCAGTGATCATAATTGACGAGCGCCTCTCTCTTTTGCCTGCTGCCCAGACAGCTTTTGCTCATTCCGATTCCGGCATCATGGTCAATGAGCAGAGAAAGAGGCAAATTTGTGCAATGTCACAGTGAAGTAGAGCAGCGCTGCAATGAATCACTGACGGGAGGAGAGAGAGAGAGGAGAGTGCATTGTACAAGAGGTCACTGGGGCACACGCCACAGTGCCTTGACATAGATGCAGCGAAGGTGCAGGAAGGAACTGGGTGCTAAAGCAGGGCTTCAATTCACCATGAGGAAGGACAGCGAAGGAGAGGACAGCAAAAGAAGCTGGCCTATCAGTCTGGCCAATAAATAGCGCATCCATTAAGCAGCAGCAGGACTGGTTGGTTGGCATTCATTCGCGAAGCACGCTGCCCTCTTTTCCTGCCGACATCTCTGCCCTGAACTCTCATCAGCCACAAAAAGAAGGAGAACTCTTGCCTAAGTTAGAGCTGGCGCGCACTTTGAACAGGAGAAGTGGAGGCAGGAAGGGTGAAGGAGAGCAGGAGAGGAGAGAGAGCAGGAGAGAGAGATAGATAGGGGAACTAGGCACTGGTAAAGGATTACTGCATTAGGCTAACGCGATAGTCGCAAAGAAGCAATGAAGCTATGCCATCACATGTGAATAAATTATTGACGAGATGAATGTGAGGGGTGGGGCGTGAGTCGGCATTAGCTTTAGTGAGAAGGCAGTGAAAGAAACCGAACACCACTCTTTTTCAGCGCGCCTACAGTGAGGCTCATTTCAGCAATTTTGACATTTTTTTGGTATTTTGACGTTCCTTGAGATGCGTTGAAAGAACACTTAAAGGTGCAAGGGGGCCACTGGGATCAGCAGAGCAGAGCAGAGCAGAGCAGAGCAGAGCAGAGCAGAGCAGAGCAGAGCAGAGCAGAGCAGAGTAGGCCGCCTAACGGAGGATGATGCTGGGAAGGAAGCTCGGGGAGAGGAGTGAACATGGATTTGGCGATGCCTTGAGGGATTGGGGAGTGGGAACTGGGAAGGAGTGGAAGGAGATGAGGTGGAAGTGGGAAGTTGAAGGGGAGGCATTGTACTGGAGCGGAAGGAGGCCCGAGTCCCGTAAAGAGGCGATCGTAAACCCAAGAGTGAAGTCTACGCGTTGATATCGGAGGGCGTCAGGCGAGGGAGCGAATGGCGCACCTCGGCTAGAATACTATAGGCCTGGGCATAAAGAAGAGAACGGACGGGGGGTTTGAAGAGGGGAGCTGAGAGGGACAGGGGAGGAGGGAAGAGAAGAGAGAAGAGGGATGGGAGGACGCTGGCGGCATAAAGGCCAGGGATAGTTTACAGGGATTGAAAAAGGCCAGCGCTCCCATGGCCAGGGATTATGTTAAAGAGACTGGGTTGAAGGATGGGAGGCAGGAGTGAGGAAGGGCAAGGTTGGGTGGATGAGGGAGTGGAGAAGGGTTGGGCTAGGGGGGTTGGTTGGGCTAGAGAGGTTGGAGGGGGTAGGAGAGGAGGGAAGTAGGCGCGGAGGCGAGGAATCAATACGGACCTGAGTTGAATGGAGCTGTAAAGGAAGAAGAAAGCGAGGAAGGGAAGTAAGGGATTGTGAGGTGGAGTAGGGATGGTGGAATGGCGGTCCTCATTACCGCTGGCCGCTCTATCAGAGCATGCTGGCCGGAGGAAGCTGCGTATTGCTGGCGGGAAAGTGTACAGAAGGGGAGGCAGAGAAATGAATGTGAGAGGGTTGGATGAGTAGGGAGGGATGGGAAGGGAGATGATGAGGGAGATGATGAGGGAGATGATGAGGGAGATGGGGAGGGAGATGATGTGGGAGGTAAGGGAGGGAAATGATGAGGGCACCGGTGGTGGAAGCTGAGCTGTGAAGGCCAGCCTAGGCTCAGCGAGTGAGTGAGGGAGTATAAATCTGGCAATGCTTGGCAGATGCCAATGCTCAAACAGAGGAGATTGAGAGAGTCGCGTACCCGGTTCCAGTTCTAGCGCATCTGAGATTGAACTGCTGAGAGAGTGAGAGGCAATGGGCGAGGGGGGAGGGATAGGAAGGGGTAGGCGCTCCTGGAGAAGTGTGGGCGGATGTAGGCTGTGAGACATGGAGGGGCGGGGTGGAGAGGCGCGGCGAGAGACGAGACTGAGATTGCACTGGGTCCACACGGTTGGCAGGGCTGATGGGGAGGGCGTGCGGATGGACTGGAAGGATGGTTGGAGGTGCTCAGAGAGGGACGAAGGGACGGGCCAGGACTGTAGGGCCGCTGCCAGCCTCCCGACCGCAGCTCTCCGTCTTCACCCCCGCCTCCTCCTTCACCGACACCACGTCCAGCATCTCAATCCATCCTCACCCTAGAAGAGAGGCCCTAGAAGAGAGGCGGTGTAGGACCTCGGCGTTCTCAGAGATCTGAGCAGTGGCGACCTCGGCAAGAAGGCCGAGCGGAGAGTCGCGGGCTGAGTGATGTAGAGGGCTGGAGACGTGCTGGGTGGCCATGGCGCCAGCGCCGCCGGCCACCTCCCGCAGACAGCGCTTAAGGCAGTTGATCTGCTGGGTGAGGGAGTCGATCTCCTTGTTCAGCGCCGCGTTCCGCCCCGCCTCCTGCTGCAGCTCGAAGTCCAGCACGAACCGGTCAGACTTCTTCCGCTGACGATACCTGTCCAGAGTCACCCTCGTTGAAGCAGAGGCAGAGAAGTAGGGGAGGGGAAGGAGGGACCGCTTAGCGGCGTCCTTGTTCTGCTCCTTCTTGCGGTCCTTGAGTGAGAGGGCGGCGTCGGACTCGGACTGGGTGGAGGCCGCCCGCGGCTTCCGCCCCCGCCCGTCCCCCGCCACCCGCGCCAGCCCCGCCAGCCCCAGTCTCCACCCACCCCCCACCCCGCCCAGCAGACTACCCGCCGGCTCCGAGTTCACGCGGCGCCGCTTGGCCTCTGACGGGGAGGATGCGTCAGTGCCGCCCTCAGACTCCCAGCCCCCGCTCACCACGTCGATGACCTCCTCCCCCGCCTCCGAGCCTACCTCCGACGAGCCTCGCGATCCCTCGCTGCTCGCCAAACTCTCCTCCCCCTCGTAGTCGTGATCCACCAGCGCCACTCGTCCTATACCCAATCCAACCTTTCTACTACACTCTTTTATGTCTAGCTACGATTGCATAAGCAGTTGCAATAGGTTGGCGGGCATTGCATCAGGGGAGGTAGAAGAGGAACCTGCGAGGCTGTGTCTCCAGAGTGGCGTCGTCATTTGGGTCGCTGAGAGCTGCTTTACACACACGCGATCGGGCCTGCCCTCCCACGCTCAATTACACCTCGCTTATTACCTGCAACACCCATTACACCCCACCTCAATCCCTCGCACAACCCGTCACGATTGCATCAGACGTCCCTGCCTAGTTGAGCACAGGTCTGGGCTGGCCGCGGTCTACCTCAGGCCTCTTATCAGAAGAGGAATGTAAAGAGGCTATGAATAGAGCAGGAAGAATGGGGTGGAGGGAGGGAGAGTAGGTGATGGAAGGGAAGCGCGTGTAGTGCGAAGAAGGGCGCGCGCAGTGGGGCTGAGCGAGAGTGCAAGGTGCGGGCGGCCACTGTTGCATCAATGCAGTGGAAGAGGTGGGCACAAAGACTGCACTGGAGGGAGCAGCAAGAGCCGGCTGGGCTGACGCAAGGCTTTCTCCTCGCCCATTCTCCTACCCCGTTCCCCGACCCCACTGCACGCTCTCCCTCCCTCGCCCTCCCACTAACACGAGCCTTCTCTGGCCACGCGGTTGCCCCCCGCCCCCCTCCTCACCCCCCACCATGCACCTCTCATTACTATTCCACGCACATTCGCTCCTCCGCCCCGCCCCCTATCCCCTTCCCCTTACCGTGGGGGGCCCACCACATGGGTAAGGGCAATAAAAAGGGGCGTGGCCTATTGCGGTGGGTCTAAGTACGCTCCCTGCGCGGGTTATTGAGGTTTGAGCACGGGACCCGGCGCGCGGGAGGCAGGAGGGATGGAGGCCTCGGCACAGACAACAAGGCCCACGCGCTCATGTCTCCTCACCCCCACCCCCACCCCCCATAGCCCCGGTCAACGCCACCCCCTTCCTTTCCCGCCTACCACAACCACATCCCCCCTACCCCACTCTCTTCCCCATCCCCTCAAACTTGGCAACCAGCCCTTCCAGATTGAGCGGACAGAGCGGGGCAAAAACAGCACCTACCCCCAGCCTCTTCCAGGCCCCTCCTCATCCCTCCACGCCTCCACGCAGCCCCCATCCCCAAAGCCCTGCACAAAGACTCAAAGCTCCCTCCAAATCCTTCCACCTGGCCCCCCACAGCCTCAGCCTACCTTTCAGCACTTCCATCGGACAAACAAACACCACATGTCACTCACTCCATCACGCCACCGCCCCGCACCCACCACCTCCAACACCACCACTACTACGACCAAACCTCCCCACGAGCAGACCAAAGCCCCGCTTCAAACCCCCAAAACCTCTTTGCGTTTGCCAATCCACCGGCCTCGGCGTTCGCGAAAGAGCGAATAAATCAGATTCAGACAGCGATAAGGAAGGAGGCTTGCTACGTGGCAGCAGGAGCCTTGTCAAATCTACTCCATCTCTATTAGTCCCTGCTCCATGCTCGGCACCCTTTTTCTCCTTCTTGCCTCTTTATCCCTCCCACTATTCAACCTACTCAAGCTAGCCCGGGCCGCAAAAAACACTTAGGCTTCTTTGCTTTTTGAAATGCCAACTTTGGGTGCTAAAAGCCAAGAGGAAAGCAGTAAAATGGAACCAAGGCTGTTTTGGCAGGAGTGTTTGTGTGCGTGATTGTAGTTGAAGGAAGGCGGCGTAGGGGAAAGGGCGGGAAGGGCGTAGGCTGTAGTTTATTGGCAAGGGCAGGGTAAACAGGCCGTTTGGAGCTCATGGGCAGGACGAGGAAAGGGGGGAGGCCAAAGCAACGGCTCTGTTGACTAGGCTAGCCCCGCTTTTCACGAACCCCGCAAATATGTCCCATACTTCTTCTGCCCTTGTCTTCTGCTTTGCAGTATATACTCTCATCTAGCCCGCCCACTTCACACAAATACCTAACTTTTATTTGCCGTTGCGGCATTCTTGAAGTCATCAGGCTGAGGGGAGGAAGAGGGATTAATTGAGCGTCAAGTGACTGGGAATGTGGCGGCATGAAAGCTAGGGCAATAAGGCGGTGAAGGGAGGAAAGAGGGAGGGGGGCAGGTGCATTGTGTGGGTGTGTTGTGTGTCGGTGGGGCATCATAATATGGCCGGCGGCATGGGAGTCTGGCCTGGCCTTTGTCACATGGGCGACCCAGTCTCTTTTTCCCGTCTAGACTTACCCTATGCCTTCCCTCCCTCCCTCCCCTCCCAGCACTAGACTAGCAGCCACACAATGACCTCTAAATCTAACCCCCTCTACTTATTCTCTACGACCTTTCCGCCTGCCGTTATGCAGCGTGGTCAATCACAATGGGCCTTCATTGATGTGCAGTAGACGCACTTATATGATTAATCACGAAAATTACTACGAAAAACAAGCAATAGGAGCAGCAAAAACTGCTTAATGTTTACTATTTAATTTTGAACGTTTTTAAAATACTACAGATTTTTAAAATAATTTTTTAGAAGTACCGGGTGCGGTGTTCAAAAGTTGACAAACTTGAAGACAATGGTTCTCTATCCACTGAAGTTCTGTGAGTCTCCTGTTTAACACAAAGGTTTGTTTAGGTGTCTATTATAAGCATGTAAAGCGGTTTGATGTTTCGTCCAGTCTGGATGGTAGAAACGGCTATATTAAGAAGAGGTCAGAAAAATGGTTGTCAGCAGAATTCAAGGGTAGTATATTCTAACATCTAACTTTGGAATTAATTTCTCCACCATACTTGCAGCTAGAGTGTTGATTTTTTCACACATAGTAGGCCTAACCTTCGTTAGTAAGTGTAGAAATTTGCAGCTCATTTGATGAAACAGGTGTGGAGAAATTGCCATTTTAGTAAAACCACTCTAAAAAACTTGGGTTGAGGCTCAAAAAAATTCCATCCAACTTTGCAGCTTTATTTCTCTGGCCCATAAAAAGCTTTGAAGCCAGAAATTTAACACAATTTAGTCCTAAAGGTCCTTAGCTTAGGTATAAGTTTTTAGAACTCTAGGTCTTTCCTGTGGCAAGAAATAGCTATTGAAATAATGGGGTTTTCCACATTTTCCATTGATTCCCAATATCACTGGACCGACCAGTCTGCAAGCCAACTTGTTTTTAGATTAATTTTACTAAATTGCAATTTCTCCAAACCTGTTTAATCAATTGAGCTGCAAATTACCAAAGGTTTTTACCAAGGTTAGACCTAATTTATGTAAAAAAAATCAACTCTCTAGCTGCAAGTGGGGTGGATAAATTAATTGCCAAAATTATGTGTACTAGAATGTATTCTGCTGACAACCATTTTTCTGACCTCTTCTACTAATATTGCCGTTTCTCCATCCAGACTGCACGAAACATCAAACCGCTTTACATGCTTATAATAGAGACATAGACAAACCTTTGTGTGAAGCGGGAGCTCACAGAACTTCAGTGGGATGGAGAACCATTGTCTTCAAGTTTGTCAACTTTTGGACGCCGCACCCGGTAAACTGAAATTTTATTAGAAATCGGTGCAGAGATTGGGGACAAGTTCAAAAGTCTGTACCAAAATAAACTTGTGCCTGTTTGTCTGTACCAAAATAAACTTGTTTTAAAAAAAGTGGTTTTCAATGAGCACAAAGAAATCAAATATTTTTTAAGGCTAATGACAGTTAATACAAGATAAAAGATACAGCTAGTAAATTTAAAAAATTGCTTAAAACGAATGAATTCAAAATAATTTTAACAAAAAAGCATTGCAAATGAAACTATACAGGAACATTGGCAAGAGTCTTCGTGATGGCCATGGTAGGAGGTTGAAGTGGACTTCCTTGCGCTCATCGTCCGAGTGAAAGAGGTAGAAATGAAGCTGAATG
Source organism: Ptycholaimellus sp. GST1_10 (assembly GCA_030248095.1). Lineage (NCBI taxonomy): Eukaryota > Metazoa > Nematoda > Chromadorea > Chromadorida > Chromadoridae > Ptycholaimellus > Ptycholaimellus sp. GST1_10. The sequence goes on from JASANA010000549.1 coordinate 19,931, forward strand.
GGAGGGAGACCAGAGCCATTGCCCGAGGGCGATTGGGGATAGATGGGAACGATGGGAAGAGGCTTCGTGATGGCCATGGTAGGAGGTTGAAGTGGACTTCCTTGCGCTCATCGTCCGAGTGAAAGAGGTAGAAATGAAGCTGAACGGGAGGGAGACCAGAGCCATTGCCCGAGGGCGATTGGGGATAGATGGGAACGATGGGAAGAGGCTTCGTGATGGCCATGGTAGGAGGTTGAAGTGGACTTCCTTGCGCTCATCGTCCGAGTGAAAGAGGTAGAAATGAAGCTGAACGGGAGGGAGACCAGAGCCATTGCCCGAGGGCGATTGGGGATAGATGGGAACGATGGGAAGAGGCTTCGTGATGGCCATGGTAGGAGGTTGAAGTGGACTTCCTTGCGCTCATCGTCCGAGTGAAAGAGGTAGAAATGAAGCTGAACGGGAGGGAGACCAGAGCCATTGCCCGAGGACGATTGGGGATAGATGGGAACGATGGGAAGAGGCTTCGTGATGGCCATGGTAGGAGGTTGAAGTGGACTTCCTTGCGCTCATCGTCCGAGTGAAAGAGGTAGAAATGAAGCTGAACGGGAGGGAGACCAGAGCCATTGCCCGAGGGCGATTGGGGATAGATGGGAACGATGGGAAGAGGCTTCGTGATGGCCATGGTAGGAGGTTGAAGTGGACTTCCTTGCGCTCATCGTCCGAGTGAAACAGGTAGAAATGAAGCTGAACGGGGAGGGAGACCAGAGCCATTGCCCGAGGGCGATTGGGGATAGATGGGAACGCTGGGAAGAGGCTTTGTGATGGCCATGGTAGGAGGTTGAAGTGGACTTCCTTGCGCTCATCGTCCGAGTGAAAGAGGTAGAAATGAAGCTGAACGGGAGGGAGACCAGAGCCATTGCCCGAGGGCGATTGGGGATAGATGGGAACGATGGGAAGAGTCTTCGTGATGGCCATGGTAGGAGGTTGAAGTGGACTTCCTTGCGCTCATCGTCCGAGTGAAAGAGGTAGAAATGAAGCTGAACGGGAGGGAGACCAGAGCCATTGCCCGAGGACGATTGGGGATAGATGGGAACGATGGGAAGAGGCTTCGTGATGGCCATGGTAGGAGGTTGAAGTGGACTTCCTTGCGCTCATCGTCCGAGTGAAAGAGGTAGAAATGAAGCTGAACGGGAGGGAGACCAGAGCCATTGCCCGAGGGCGATTGGGATAGATGGGAACGATGGGAAGAGGCTTCGTGATGGCCATGGTAGGAGGTTGAAGTGGACTTCCTTGCGCTCATCGTCCAAGTGAAAGAGGTAGAAATGAAGCTGAACGGGAGGGAGACCAGAGCCATTGCCCGAGGGCGATTGGGGATAGATGGGAACGCTGGGAAGAGGCTTTGTGATGGCCATGGAGCAGGTTGAAGTGGACTTCCTTGCGCTCATCGTCCGAGTGAAAGAGGTAGAAATTAAGCTGAACGGGAGGGAGACCAGAGCCATTGCCCGAGGGCGATTGGGGATAGATGGGAACGATGGAAGAGGCTTCATGATGGCCATGGTAGGAGGCTGAAGCGGACTTCCTTGCGCTCATCGTCCGAGTGAAAGAGGTAGAAATGAAGCTGAACGGGAGGGAGACCAGAGCCATTGCCCGAGGGCGATTGGGGATAGATGGGAACGATGGGAAGAGGCTTCATGATGGCCATGGTAGGAGGTTGAAGTGGACTTCCTTGCGCTCATCGTCCGAGTGAAAAGAGGAGAACTAAAGCTGAACGGGAGGGAGACCAGAGCCATTGCCCGAGGGCGATTGGGGATAGATGGGAATGATGGGAAGAGGCTTCGTGATGGCCATGGTAGGAGGTTGAAGTGGACTTCCTTGCGCTCATCGTCCTAGTGAAAGAGGTAGAAATGAAGCTGAACGGGAGGGAGACCAGAGCCTTTGCCCGAGGGCTATTGGGGATAGATGGGAACGATGGGAAGAGGCTTCGTGATGGCCATGGTAGGAGGTTGAAGTGGACTTCCTTGCGCTCATCGTCCCGAGTGAAAGAGGTAGAAATGTTGCTGGCACTGTGCGTGCGTTCCTCACTCGTGCGTACCTCACTGTGCGTGCGTACCTCACTGTGCGTGCGTACCTCACTGTGCGTGCGTACCTCACTGTGCGTGCATACCTCACTGTGCGTGCGTACCTCAGAACACGCCCCCATGACTAAAGGCTGTAAAACTAAAAGCCCCAAATCAAAGAAACGGAAGATGGCGACTGATCCTGGGCCTGCGACAGATGAAGACAGTGACGAAGAGTGCGCCAACTGCTCCTGCAAGATCCACACTGCCCTCAACAACCGCCTGAACGGCATCATCTGCTTCCAGTGCAAGACCGGCTTCTGCCTCGACTGCAGCTCCGTCCGCAAGATCCCCCTCAAACGCCTCCTTCCCACCCTTCGCATCCCATTCCTCAAGGTCCTATGCTACACCTGCCAGGAGCCCCCTGCCTGCCCCCCCTCCGCCCCTGCCAGCACACCCACTCGTAACCCAAACACCCACTCTTCACGTGCATCGCATGCCCCTCCCAACCCTGAGCGCCTGGCGGCTATCGAGTCCAAGCTTGAGCTGATAACAGGTTTCCTCCTTGGCCCCCCCAAGCCCCTCACCTCCTACGCTGCCGCCGCCGCCTCCCTCGCACCCACGGCCGCCCCTCCCCCTCCCCGCACCCTCATCCAGCAGCTGGAACTGAAGGACAGAGAGAAGGAACGCGCATGCACTGTCATCGCCTTCGGCCTGCCCATGGAACCGGCCAAGGACCCCCACCAATTGCCTCCGACATACTCTCCGAACTCCCCCTCCCACCCACCATCCGCCTCTCGCCGCCAACCGCCTCCTCCCCCGCCACCCACCCGCAAATGCGGACTCCAACCAACGCCCCCGACCGCCTCCACTCCCATCACCTTCAACTCACCTGAGGACCAGGCAGAGGTTCTCCGCGCAGCCAGCCCCTGGCAAACATACCCAACCTTGCCCAGGTCTCGCTCAGGCCCAACCGTACCCCCCAGGAAATGCCCTCATCAAGATCCGCACCGCCCGCCGTGACACCCTCATCACTGCCCTCCCTGCCAACTCCGAAACCAAATTCCGCATCAACTTCGGGAGGCCTGGCTTCCCACTGATCAAGATCATCAATGACACCGTCGACTGGCAGTGGAAGGACGAGGAGAGTGGGTGTTTGGGTTACGAGTGGGTGTGCTGGCAGGGGCGGGGAGGGGGGCAGGCAGGGGGGCTCCTGGCAGGTGTAGCATAGGACCTTGAGGAATGGGATGCGAAGGGTGGGAAGGAGGCGTTTGAGGGGGATCTTGCGGACGGAGCTGCAGTCGAGGCAGAAGCCGGTCTTGCACTGGAAGCAGATGATGCCGTTCAGGCGGTTGTTGAGGGCAGTGTGGATCTTGCAGGAGCAGTTGGCGCACTCTTCGTCACTGTCTTCATCTGTCGCAGGCCCAGGATCAGTCGCCATCTTCCGTTTCTTTGATTTGGGGCTTTTAGTTTTACAGCCTTTAGTCATGGGGGCGTGTTCTGAGGTACGCACGCACAGTGAGGTATGCACGCACAGTGAGGTACGCACGCACAGTGAGGTACGCACGCACAGTGAGGTACGCACGCACAGTGAGGTACGCACGCACAGTGAGGTACGCACGCACAGTGCCAGCAACATTTCTACCTCTTTCACTCGGACGATGAGCGCAAGGAAGTCCACTTCAACCTCCTACCATGGCCATCACGAAGCCTCTTCCCATAGTTCCCATCTATCCCGAATTGACCTCGGGAAATTGATCTGGTCTCCCTCACGTTCAGCTTCATTTCTACCTCTTTCACTAGGACGATGAGCGCAAGGAAGTCCACTTCAACCTCCTACCATGGCCATCACGAAGCCTCTTCCCATCATTCCCATCTATCCCCAATCGCCCTCGGGCAATGGCTCTGTCTCCCTCCTGTTCAGCTTCATTTCTACCTCTTTCACTCGGACGATGAGCGCAAGGAAGTCCACTTCAACCTCCTACCATGGCCATCATGAAGCCTCTTCCCATCGTTCCCATCTATCCCCAATCGCCCTCGGGCAATGGCTCTGGTCTCCCTCCCGTTCAGCTTCATTTCTACCTCTTTCCTCGGACGATGAGCGCAAGGAAGTCCACTTCAACCTCCTACCATGGCCATCGATAAAGCCTCTTCCCATCGTCCCCTATCCCCAATCGCCCTCGGGCAATGGCTCTTGGTCTCCCTCCCGTTCAGCTTCTTTCTACCTCTCTTCACTCAGACGATGACGCAAGAAGTACCACTTCAACCTCCTGCCCATGGCCATCACAAAGCCTCTTCCCAGCGTTCCCCATCTCTATCCCCAATTGCCCTCGGGCAATGGCTTTCTCCTCTCCCTCCCGTTCAGCTTCATTTCTACCTCTTTCACTTGGACGATGAGCGCAAGGAAGTCCACTTCAACCTCCTACCATGGCCATCACGAAGCCTCTTCCCATCGTTCCCATCTATCCCCAATCGCCTTCGGGCTATGGCTTCTGGTCTCCCTCCCGTTAGCCTCATTTCTACCTCTTTCACTCGGACGATGAGCGCAAGGAGAGTCCACTTCAACCTCCTACCATGGCCATCACGAAGCCTCTTCCCATCGTTCCCATCTATCCCCAATCGTCCTCGGGCAACTCTGGTCTCCCTCCCGTTCAGCTTCATTTCTACCTCTTTTTTCACTCGGACGATGAGCGCAAGGAAGTCCACTTCAACCTCCTACCATGGCCATCACGAGATCTCTTCCCTCTATCCCCAACCGCCCCCGGGCAATGGCTCTGGTCTCCCTCCCGTTCAGCTTCATTTCTACCTCTTTCCTCGGACGATGAGCGCAAGGAAGTCCACTTCAACACTCCTCCCATGGCCGTCACAAACCCTCTTCCCATCGTTCCCATCTATCCCCAATCGCCCTCGGCATGGCTCTTGGTCTCCTTCCCGTTCAGCTTCATTTCTACCTCTTTCACTCAGGACGATGAGCGCAAGGAAGTCCACTTCAACCTCCTACCATGGCCATCACGAAGCCTCTTCCCAGTCGTTCCCATTTTATCCCCAATCGCCCTCGGGCAATGGCTCTGGTCTCCCTTCCCGTTCAGCTTCATTTCTACCTCTTTCACTCGGACGATGAGCGCAAGGAAGTCCACTTCAACCTCCTACCATGGCCATCACGAAGCCTCTTCCCATCGTTCCCATCTATCCCCAATCGTCCTTGGGCAATGGCTTTGGTCTCCCTCCCGTTTAGCCTCATTTCTACCTCTTTCACTCGGGACGATGAGCAGCAAGGAAGTCCACTTCAACCTCCTACCATGGCCATCACGAAGCCTCTTCCCATCGTTCCCCATCTATCCCGAATCGCCCTCGGGCAATGGCTCTGGTCTCCCTCCCGTTCAGCTTTATTTCTACCTCTTTCACTCGGACGATGAGCGCAAGGAAGTCCACTTCAACCGTCGCTTCCATGGCCATCACGAAGCCTCTTCCCATCGTTCCCATCTATCCTCCAATCGCCCTCGGGCAATGGCTCTGGTCTCCCTCCCGTTCAGCTTCATTTCTACCTCTTTCACTCGGACGATGAGCGCAAGGAAGTCAACAAAAACCCACACATCGGCGCAGAAAGACCACTTCAACCTCCTACCATGGCCATCACGAAGCCTCTTCCCATTGTTCCTATCTAAAAAAAAAAAAAAAACAAAAACAAGCAAAAAAAAAAAAAAAAAAAAAAAAAAAACAAAATTTACCGGGTGCGGCGTCCAAAAGTTGACAAACTTGAAGACAATGGTTCTCCATCCCACTGAAGTTCTGTGAGCTCCCGCTTCACACAAAGGTTTGTCTATGTCTCTATTATAAGCATGTAAAGCGGTTTGATGTTTCGTGCAGTCTGGATGGAGAAACGGCAATATTAGTAGAAGAGGTCAGAAAAATGGTTGTCAGCAGAATACATTCTAGTACACATAATTTTGGCAATTAATTTATCCACCCCACTTGCAGCTAGAGAGTTGATTTTTTTTACATAAATTAGGTCTAACCTTGGTAAAAACCTTTGGTAATTTGCAGCTCAATTGATTAAACAGGTTTGGAGAAATTGCAATTTTAGTAAAATTAATCTAAAAACAAGTTGGCTTGCAGACTGGTCGGTCCAGTGATATTGGGAATCAATGGAAAATGTGGAAAACCCCATTATTTCAATAGCTATTTCTTGCCACAGGAAAGACCTAGAGTTCTAAAAATTTATACCTAAGCTAAGGACCTTTAGGACTAAATTGTGTTAAATTTCTGGCTTCAAAGCTTTTTATGGGCCAGAGAAATAAAGCTGCAAAGTTGGATGGAATTTTTTTGAGCCTCAACCCAAGTTGTTTTAGAGTGGTTTTACTAAAATGGCAATTTCTCCACACCTGTTTCATCAAATGAGCTGCAAATTTCTACACTTACTAACGAAGGTTAGGCCTACTATGTGTGAAAAAATCAACACTCTAGCTGCAAGTATGGTGGAGAAATTAATTTCCGAAGTTGGATGTATGAGAATGTACTACCCCCCTGAATTCTGCTGACAGCCATTTTTCTGACCTCTTTTACTAATATTGCCGTTTCTCCATCCAGACTGCACGAAACATCAAACCGCTTTACATGCTTATAATAGACACCTAGACAAACCTTTGTGTGAAGCGGGAGCTCACAGAACTTCAGTGGGATGGAGAACCATTGTCTTCAAGTTTGTCAACTTTTGGACGCCGCACCCGGTACCTTTGCGCCTTCTAAAAAAATTTTTTAAAAATCTGTAGTATTTTAAACGTAGAAATTTAAATAGTAAACATAAGCAGTTTTTGCTGCTCTACTTGCTTGTTTTTCGTAGTAATTTTCGTGATTAATCATATAAGTGCGTCTACTGCACATCAATGAAGGCCCATTGTGATTGACCACGCTGCATAACGGCAGGCGGAAAGGTCGTAGAGAATAAGTAGAGGGGGTTAGATTTAGAGGTCATTGTGTGGCTGCTAGTCTCGTGCTGGGAGGGGAGGGGAGGAGGGAAGGCATAGGGTTAGTAAGACGGGAAAAAGAGACTGGGTCGCCCATGTGACAAAGGCCAGGCCAGACTCCCATGCCGCCGGCCATATTATGATGCCCCACCGACACACAACACACCCACACAATGCACCTGCCCCCCTCCCTCTTTCCTCCCCTTCACCGCCTTATTGCCCTAGCTTTCATGCCGCCACATTCCCAGTCACTTGACGCTCAATTAATCCCTCTTCCTCCCCTCAGCCTGATGACTTCAAGAATGCCGCAACGGCAAATAAAAGTTAGGTATTTGTGTGAAGTGGGCAGGCTGAGTGGAGTTGTGTGCAAAGCAGAAGACAAGGGCAGAAGAAGTATGGGACATATTTGCGGGGTTCGTGAAAAGCGGGGCTAGCCTAGTCAACAGAGCCGTTGTTGGCTTCCCTTCCTCGTTCCTGCCCATGAGCTCCAAACGGCCTGTTTACCCTGCCCTTGCCAATAAACTACAGCCTACGCCCTTCCCGCCCTTTCCCCTACGCCGCCTTCCTTCAACTACAATCACGCACACAAACACTCCTGCCAAAACAGCCTTGTTTCCATTTTACTGCTTTCCTCTTGGCTTTTAGCACCCAAAGTTGGCATTTCAAAAAGCAAAGAAGCCTAAGTGTTTTTGCGGCCCGGGCTAGCTTGAGTAGGTTGAATAGTGGGAGGGATAAAGAGGCAAGAAGGAGAAAAAGGGTGCTGAGCATGGAGCAGGGACTAATAGAGATGGAGTAGATTTGACAAGGCTCCTGCTGCCACGTAGCAAGCCTCCTTCCTTATCGCTGTCTGAATCTGATTTATTCGCTCTTTCGCGAACGCCGAGGCCGGTGGATTGGCGAAGGCTAAGAGGTTTTGGGGGGTTTGAAGCGGGGCTTTGGTCTGCTGGTGGGGAGGTTTGGTCGGAGTAGTGGTGGTGTTGGAGGTGGTGGGTGCGGGGCGGTGGCGTGATGGAGTGAGTGACATGTGGTGTTTGTTTGTCCGATGGAAGTGCTGAAAGGTAGGCTGAGGCTGTGGGGGGGGGGGGCAGGTGGAAGGATTTGGAGGGAGCTTTGAGTCTTTGTGCCGGGCTTTGGGGTGGGGTGTGCGTGGAGGCGTGGAGGGAGGGATGGAGGGATGAGGAGGGGGCCTGGAAGAGGCTGGGGGTAGGTGCTGGATTTGACCCGCTGTGTCCGCTCAATCTGGAAGGGAAGGTTGCCGAGATGAGGGGAAGGGGAAGAGAGTGGGGTAAGGGGGATGTGGTTGTGGTAGGCGGGAAAGGAAGGGGGTGGCGTTGACCGGGGCTATGGGGGGTGGGGGTGGGGGTGAGGAGACATGAGCGCGTGGGCCTTGTTGTCTGTGCCGAGGCCTCCATCCGTCCCTCCTGCCTCCCGCGCGCCGGGTCCCGTGCTCAAACCTCAATAACCCGCGCAGGGAGCGTACTTAGACCCACCGCAATAGGCCACGCCCCTTTTTATTGCCCTTACCCATGTGGTGGGCCCCCCACGGTAAGGGGAAGGGGATAGGGGGCGGGGCGGAGGAGCGAATGTGCGTGGAATAGTAATGAGAGGTGCATGGTGGGGGGTGAGGAGGGGGGCGGGGGGCAACCGCGTGGCCAGAGAAGGCTCGTGTTAGTGGGAGGGCGAGGGAGGGAGAGCGTGCAGTGGGGTCGGGGAATGGGGTAGGAGAATGGGCGAGGAGAAAGCCTTGCGTCAGCCCAGCCGGCTCTTGCTGCTCCCTCCAGTGCAGTCTTTGTGCCCCCCTCTTCCACTGCATTGATGCAACAGTGGCCGCCCGCACCTTGCACTCTCGCTCAGCCCCACTGCGCGCGCCCTTCTTCGCACTACACGCGCTTCCCTTCCATCACCTACTCTCCCTCCCTCCACCCCATTCTTCCTGCTCTATTCATAGCCTCTTTACATTCCTCTTCTGATAAGAGGCCTGAGGTAGACCGCGGCCAGCCCAGACCTGTGCTCAACTAGGCAGGGACGTCTGATGCAATCGTGACGGGTTGTGCGAGGGATTGAGGTGGAGTGTAATGGGTGTTGCAGGTAATAAGCGAGGTGTAATTGAGCGTGGGAGGGCAGGCCCGATCGCGTGTGTGTAAAGCAGCTCTCAGCGACCCAAATGACGACGCCACTCTGGAGACACAGCCTCGCAGGTTCCTCTTCTACCTCCCCTGATGCAATGCCCGCCAACCTATTGCAACTGCTTATGCAATCGTAGCTAGACATAAAAGAGTGTAGTAGAAAGGTTGGATTGGGTATAGGACGAGTGGCGCTAGTGGATCACGACTACGAGGGGGAGGAGAGTTTGGCGAGCAGCGAGGGATCGCGAGGCTCGTCGGAGGTAGGCTCGGAGGCGGGGGAGGAGGTCATCGACGTGGTGAGCGGGGGCTGGGAGTCTGAGGGCGGCACTGACGCATCCTCCCCGTCAGAGGCCAAGCGGCGCCGCGTGAACTCGGAGCCGGCGGGTAGTCTGCTGGGCGGGGTGGTGGGTGGGTGGAGACTGGGGCTGGCGGGGCTGGCGCGGGTGGCGGGGGACGGGCGGGGGCGGAAGCCGCGGGCGGCCTCCACCCAGTCCGAGTCCGACGCCGCCCTCTCACTCAAGGACCGCAAGAAGGAGCAGAACAAGGACGCCGCTAAGCGGTCCCTCCTTCCCCTCCCCTACTTCTCTGCCTCTGCTCTTCTTGAACGAGGGTGACTCTGGACAGGTATCGTCAGCGGAAGAAGTCTGACCGGTTCGTGCTGGACTTCGAGCTGCAGCAGGAGGCGGGGCGGAACGCGGCGCTGAACAAGGAGATCGACTCCCTCACCCAGCAGATCAACTGCCTTAAGCGCTGTCTGCGGGAGGTGGCCGGCGGCGCTGGCGCCATGGCCACCCAGCACGTCTCCAGCCCTCTACATCACTCAGCCCGCGACTCTCCGCTCGGCCTTCTTGCCGAGGTCGCCACTGCTCAGATCTCTGAGAACGCCGAGGTCCTACACCGCCTCTCTTCTAGGGCCTCTCTTCTAGGGTGAGGATGGATTGAGATGCTGGACGTGGTGTCGGTGAAGGAGGAGGCGGGGGTGAAGACGGAGAGCTGCGGTCGGGAGGCTGGCAGCGGCCCTACAGTCCTGGCCCGTCCCTTCGTCCCTCTCTGAGCACCTCCAACCATCCTTCCAGCCCATCCGCACTCCCTCCCCATCAGCCCTGCCAACCGTGTGGACCCAGTGCAATCTCAGTCTCGTCTCTCGCCGCGCCTCTCCACCCCGCCCCTCCATGTCTCACAGCCTACATCCGCCCACACTTCTCCAGGAGCGCCTACCCCTTCCTATCCCTCCCCCCTCGCCCATTGCCTCTCACTCTCTCAGCAGTTCAATCTCAGATGCGCTAGAACTGGAACCGGGTACGCGACTCTCTCAATCTCCTCTGTGTGAGCATTGGCATCTGCCAAGCATTGCCAGATTTATACTCCCTCACTCACTCGCTGAGCCTAGGCTGGCCTTCACAGCTCAGCTTCCACCACCGGTGCCCTCATCATTTCCCTCCCTCACCTCCCACATCATTTCCCTCCCCATCTCCCTCATCATCTCCCTCATCATCTCCCTCATCATCTCCCTTCCCATCCCTCCCTACTCATCCAACCCTCTCACATTCATTTCTCTGCCTCCCCTTCTGTACACTTTCCCGCCAGCAATACGTAGCTTCCTCCGGCCAGCATGCTCTGATAGAGCGGCCAGCGGTAATGAGGACCGCCATTCCACCATCCCTACTCCACCTCACAATCCCTTACTTCCCTTCCTCGCTTTCTTCTTCCTTTACAGCTCCATTCAACTCAGGTCCGTATTGATTCCTCGCCTCCGCGCCTACTTCCCTCCTCTCCTACCCCCTCCAACCTCTCTAGCCCAACCAACCCCCCTAGCCCAACCCTTCTCCACTCCCTCATCCACCCAACCTTGCCCTTCCTCACTCCTGCCTCCCATCCTTCAACCCAGTCTCTTTAACATAATCCCTGGCCATGGGAGCGCTGGCCTTTTTCAATCCCTGTAAACTATCCCTGGCCTTTATGCCGCCAGCGTCCTCCCATCCCTCTTCTCTCTCTTCCCTCCTCCCCTGTCCCTCTCAGCTCCCCTCTTCAAACCCCCCGTCCGTTCTCTTCTTTATGCCCAGGCCTATAGTATTCTAGCTGAGGTGCGCCATTCGCTCCCTCGCCTGACGCCCTCCGATATCAACGCGTAGACTTCACTCTTGGGTTTACGATCGCCTCTTTACGGGACTCGGGCCTCCTTCCGCTCCAGTACAATGCCTCCCCTTCAACTTCCCACTTCCACCTCATCTCCTTCCACTCCTTCCCAGTTCCCACTCCCCAATCCCTCAAGGCATCGCCAAATCCATGTTCACTCCTCTCCCCGAGCTTCCTTCCCAGCATCATCCTCCGTTAGGCGGCCTACTCTGCTCTGCTCTGCTGATCCCAGTGGCCCCCTTGCACCTTTAAGTGTTCTTTCAACGCATCTCAAGGAACGTCAAAATACCAAAAAAATGTCAAAATTGCTGAAATGAGCCGCACTGTAGGCGCGCTGAAAAAGAGTGGTGTTCGGTTTCTTTCACTGCCTTCTCACTAAAGCTAATGCCGACTCACGCCCCACCCCTCACATTCATCTCGTCAATAATTTATTCACATGTGATGGCATAGCTTCATTGCTTCTTCGACTATCTCGTTAGCCTAATGCAGTAGTCCTTTACCATGCCTAGTTCCCCTATCTATCTCTCTCTCCTGCTCTCTCTCTCTCCTGCTCTCCTTCACCCTTCCTGCCTCCACTTCTCCTGTTCAAAGTGCGCGCCAGCTCTAACTTAGGCAAGAGTTCTCCTTCTTTTTGTGGCTGATGAGAGTTTAGGGCAGAGATGTGGGCAGGAAAAGAGGGCAGCGTGCTTCGCGAATGAATGCCAACCAACCAGTCCTGCTGCTGCTTAATGGATGCGCTATTTATTGGCCAGACTGATAGGCCAGCTTCTTTTGCTGTCCTCTCCTTCGCTGTCCTTCCTCATGGTGAATTGAAGCCCTGCTTTAGCACCCAGTTCCTTCCTGCACCTTCGCTGCATCTATGTCAAGGCACTGTGGCGTGTGCCCCAGTGACCTCTTGTACAATGCACTCTCCTCTCTCTCTCCTCCCGTCAGTGATTCATTGCAGCGCTGCTCTACTTCACTGTGACATTGCACAAATTTGCCTCTTTCTCTGCTCATTGACCATGATGCCGGAATCGGAATGAGCAAAAGCTGTCTGGGCAGCAGGCAAAAGAAGAGGCGCTCGTCAATTATGATCACTGGCAATCAAGCGCACAGTCCCGCCCCCCATCCTGCCGTCCGTCCGTGCCACCCTCGGCCTTACCCCTTCTGCACTTCTCTACCCCCTCCATTTCTCTTCCCTTGTCCTTTTTCCCTGAGTCAGGAGCATCACCAACCTGGGCTCTCCCTTATGTCAGCCCATCTTGGAGCCCATTCATCAACACTGCTCCTGTTGCCGTCGAGAAGCGAAAACAAGTGTCAGCCGACAGGGTGGGTGGTAGGGTGGAGGGAGAGAAGCGGGAGGGGAGGCAGAGCGGCGTGATGAGGGCGGACGTAAATCTGGAGACAAAGAGACACCACCGCCTCCTCCGAATCCCCGGATGAGTAGAAATGGGGGGCCGCAAAAACTGGCTGGGTGCAGGCGGGACATGGGGTGGGTAAGGGGTGACTTGTGGGAGGGGGCGAGAAGAATGGTGGAAGGCGGGGCCAGAGATACACCAGCGAGGCAGGAGAACTGGTGCCACCGAGAAAAAGGGGGGGGGGATAAAAAAGTGGCCGCGCAAAGCGGAACGGAGACGGGGTGGCGCTTGGGGGAGGAAGGAAGGGCTGGTGGAGGAGGAGGCGGGGAGGGAGCGGGGGAGGAACGCTGAAGGGTAGGGGGGGGGCTAAGTGTCTGAGGAGCCAGCACTTCTCCTGGTGGACTCAGCGGATCTAGCCGCTTCCCCGCTCCCTAGCAGCCCTTCCGCCAGACTCCCCCGCCCAGACACTTTTTACGCCGCGCTCGCTTCCGCACCCACCATCGCCCCCCAACCCTCCCCCCACCCCCCGTCTGCTAGAAAGCAACGCGGCGGACCTCATTTTTTATCCAGCCCAGACATAGGCTCCTCGCACATTCCTCAGCTGCCGCGGCCCCCAAAAAACAGGAAATGCCAATGGCAACAAGGAAGCATCAGGGACTGTGGGCAGGCAAAGAGATTGGCAGGTGACGTCTGAATGGAGTTTTTGAGCCGTCCGCTCACCTCGGCTCACCCGCCCGCCCGAGACAAAGGGACTGCTGAGGTAGCGGCGGAATGGGGTCGACGCAGGACACAGCGGGAGGCTTGAGTGAGCCATATCATTTTCCGACCTCCCCTCTTCCAAGACTAAGCCATGCTGCTGCTCTTCCTCTGCTTCTGCCTTCACCTGGCCGCGGGTGAAGAGCATAGGCCGATTGCGGCCTCCGCTCGCCTCAGCTCATTGCAAGGCTCTTGGGAACTATCTTCCGGTTCCTCGCAGCTCTAAGCCAACCGGTAGTGTACGCAGTTCTGTAGGGGCATTTCAGCCATATCTGGGCCTTGCAATTGCGGCGACGCAGAAGTCTGTCTCCGCGGTCAAGAGCACTGCCTGCGTCAGTGTCGATGCATGCCTCAGGTTCCCTCTTCAAGCCCCAGGTAAAAACTCGTATAGTTGCTGGGCCTTGTTAGGGACTCTGCCAGAGCCTCCCCTCCCAGCTCAGCAGGGCTCAGCCTGCCCCCCTGCCCCCACTCAGCCGGCATCAGATCCCCCGGTTCCACCACCTCCAGCCTCTTCCAAAGGCTAAGAATAATCCCTTTTGTCTGCCCAGCTCGACGCTGATCATTCCGCGCGCGGCGGGGCCAACTGACTCCCATCACCTCCTGGGCCCGGGCTCAGGAGAGCCTGTCGGGGAAAGCCTGCCCTCCCTGCCCCACCACCCGGCGGAGCCTTTGAACCTGGCCGAATCACAGGCTCTCCTCGCCCGCCTCCGCAGCCTGCACCAGTGAGCCCCCCGCCCTCCCTTCCGCCATTTACGAACCCCTCAAAGCACCCCTTGCTGCCTTTCCGGCGCCGGCAGGCCATCGCCCGGGCAGCTGGCCGCTATCGACACGCCTACGAGCCTCCCCGCTCCTTGGCTCCTCGCCGTCGTCAAAGCTCCCGTACACTCCCTCCTCTCTCTAAGCTCCGCTAAGCCCAAATTACGCCCCCATTCTCAGCCCTTCTCAGCAGAAAGAGGGGCTCCACTCGTTCCCAGCCAACACAGCAGGGGGCCACGTGCACGGCCCCCCTGCTTTGATGGCCTCATTAGAGCCAAGAGAGACCCCCTCCTGAGCTGAGGCGGCTTTTGCAGGGACTGCAGCCGGTGTGGAGGAGGGGGCGAGGGGCGGGGGGCAGCGGGCTCAGCCCTACTCCGCCCCTCCTCAGCCCTACTCCAGCCAGACTCAGCCCTCCTTCCGTGTCAAGCGCGTCCACACCTTCTACAGCCCTCTGCCCAAGACCAGCCAGCCTCTGCACACCACCCCTGTCTGGAAGCCTACTCAACTTCTCATTCTCCCACACTCCGTACTCCCCTTTCTATCCAACTCCCACAACCCCCTTCCCTCCTGCCCCACTTTGACTGACGCACCAGGAGTGTGTGACGGCCACTCTGACAGGTGGCGGACGGGGGGAAGGAAGGGCTAGCAATGATTGGCCTGGGCACTGGCGGGGACTTCCTGGGTGCGGCAGTCTGCCCTTGCCTCCCCCCTGCCACACTACAGTCCCCATGTCTGTCACACAGTGCCCATTCACTAGTGGGGGGCTTTGTGCAGCAGACACAGGCCACACTGCCCACTTCCCCACCCCTGTCCCACTTTGTCTCCCGTCTCTCCCCACTTCGACCCTCATTACCTGGAGTGGGGTCATTGTGCTGGCACGCGGGGGCCCCCCGAAGCTCGCTCCCAATTAGGCTGCCTCCCTTCGCTCTTCGCAGCCCCTGCCCCTCAGCCAACTGTGCCCGGTTTACAGGCTGAGAGCAGTCAGGACGCGGCGTTTACGGCGTAAAAACCTCTTTTTACAAAGAAGAGCATGTAAAAAAGGGGAGCAAGGGTGACGGGTGGTTTTTGCGAAGGGGATGAAGGCGAAGCTACGCCCTCCTGCCTACACTCTTTGCTCCTCTCACACGCATCACTGCTCCCAACACTCCCTGGCAAATGCAAACGCCCCCTCCTTTTTTTCTCACTACTCCAGCATGCACCTGTCGCTTCTACTCTGGGGAAGGGCGTCACAGGACTCAATGAATGCACAGAGGAAACAGATTGTTTTGAAGACAAGGTTGGGAAGGGTGAATATTGCAGGGAAAAGGTAGAGCGATTGAGCTGGCTACAGCGATACCAGTTGTGTGACGGCTGTGAGGGTGACCTTGTGCTGTTTCGGGAAAGGCAAACAGGAGACAATCGTCATTGAAGGCTTCTGCTGCGCTGAAAACCCCACCTCCGACTGTTGCATCAAAGGCTGTTGCTAATTCCATTGCCCCTTTGTGCACAGACTGGCTGTGATGTTTGCTCAACCCGTTCGGTGCATGATCCTTGTCTCTTTTCTTCTATGAGCAAGACCCATTCATGCCAATGAGGTTAAAGTTGCATGTACAAATCATCACGGTAAATAAAAACGGGGCAACGAACCAGGCCACATCGGTGAGGGTGATGAAAGAAAAAAGGGCAAATAGGAGAAATTGTACGTCACTCGTCCCAGTCCACCCACTCCTCTCCCTCCGCCTTTCAACTTCCAGCATTCTCAGCCAGAAAGGTAGATGGTCAAAGAGGGAGCGAACAGAAGAGGGGTTGTCCGGCTTGGGCTGGGGCTCTGGGTCGGGTGTTTTGGCCTTGGGCGCTACTGCAGGCTCCTCCTCCACCTTCCCACCGCCGCTGCACACGCTCCACGAGTCCGAGCTTTGGTCTCCGCCGCCGTTCGGCTTCGTCTCAGTCTTTCAATTACATACTTTGCTAAGAGGCAAATAAGCTGAACTAAAATGAGAAATGGACCAGCGGGTAATCATCCACCTTCTCCTCAGCTTTTTCTTTGGCCTCTATGAATTCTTCGTCGCCTGCCTCCTCTTCCCCAGACTCCGTTATTGTTTCCTCCTTCAATCCTTTTGAACGATGGACAAGCAAGATGCAATCAGTAGTTCCAAGCAAAATGGTAGAAAAGGTGATGAAGGGGTGAGAGACCTGAACGGGTGTAGGGCCAGCCTCACGTGAGCTGCTGCCGCGTGAGGAGCGTCCTTCTTTCTCCAAGGCCGCGATCTCTGCCTCCAGGTCGCCTGTCACAGAGCAGAGCGCAATTTAGCATTGGTGCGTTAATGGGAGTGTTTGTGCGAAAGTGTAGAAGGCAATGGGCAACACCACTCATGTTCATTTACCATTCTCATCTCTGCCTGAGTCCGCAACGGAGTCTTCAACAGCTGGAGGCCCTTAGCTTGGCGGTTAGAAAGGAATGGAAAGACTTACTTTCCGTATCGCCCCAGGACTGTCGTAACGCTGCTTTAGCTGATTCCTCCACCTAAAACCACTTTTGGCTTTCCAAACAGAAATAATTCAAGTTATTTTTTTGAAAAAAGCGATCTCAAAAAACATCTTTGTTTTTGTGCGGAATTTATGGGTATAAAATTCAAAATTAGCTTGTAAAAATACAGCTGACCTCCATCGGGTAAAAAACAAATTTAAGAAATACAAAATTTGCTCATGATATGTCGAAATTTGGATTATAGTTTGCACTTTCTTAACAATTAACGTTTTTATTTCAAACAGATCTAAATAACCATAAATTGTTTCTTCAAGCCTCAGAAATCATACAAACAGCAAGCAAAATGAATGGATATGAATGGAATAAACAAGCATGGCAGAGAAGATTTCCGTCAAAGAGCGATGAGGCATTGGTTGGATTCGAGCAAGCCCCGCCCTATACTGCCGCATACGCCAGCCCCACTCCGATCAATCACCAACAGCCCTATCCCATGGATTTCGAGGCCCTCGACCTAAACGACGACTTCCCCGATTTGTTCCCTCCGCAATATCCTCAGCCCCAAGCCCCCGGTCTCCAGGTTCACCAGCAGCATTACGCACCCAGCTTCTACCGCCAACTCCTCCCAAGCGCCCGGCCATTCATCCAGGCGGAGCCATCTTCCATTCTTCGCCAGCCGTCTCCATCTACATCCTCAACGACATCCATTCCATCACCCTCTGCCGCCAATCTCAACATCCCCATCCACCAATATCAGGCCCCAATCCAGCCCATGGCTCCAAGCCAGCCTATCTATCCAATCCAGCCAATGGCACCGAGGCAGCCTGTAGAGTTCCAGCGCTTTGTGGCCCCAGATCCCGGCATCTACCGCCAGCAGGCACCAGTAGCTGAGATCCCGCCACGGCCCAGCTTCTACCGCCCTTCCTACCGTCAACCGCCACCCATTGCTCCACCCAGGCTGCTCATGCCTCCCGCCGGCCTCAGCCGCCGCTCCTCAGCTCCGCAGTCTCGCCGGAAGCCCCGCAGTCTGGTCAGAGTCAACGTCCCGCCCCATTCCCTCTCCATCACTTCACCATCTTCCCACCGCTCTGCCTACTCCAGGCCCATTTCCGCCTACAGCGCTCCTGCAAAGGCCCCTCGCAGGCGCGGAGGAGGGAAGAAATTGGGGCCCGCACTGCTCCTCTACCCCAGCCCATCCGGCGACAACATCCTGGCCCGCAAGCCCCGCCGGCACAGCAGGAGGCGAATGCAGCGCCAAGCCGCCCTTCACCGACTACACCGAGCAGGCTACCAAAGGTCAGGCCCCAGCTATCATCGCAGTCGCCCCAAACGCCGCAAGCATCGTATTCAGCGGTTGCCCCGATATTTCTAAGTTTGCTCAATTGTTTGTTTTTCGCCCCAATTAAATGTTTTTAGTGTTTTTATGGTTTGTTTATTTATTCCACTGCGATTTTGTTTTGGCGCTTAAGAGGTGTTATTTAAAATTGAATTCTGCTGTTTTTAAAATTTATTGCTTTTCAATTAAATAATAATTATGTTACTGATAAATAAAAATTTGGCTCTTGCAAAAGCACAACAGAAAAAGTTCTGAACTAGATATTGACAATTATAAATCAACTGCAAGTAATCGCTAAGCAGCTGTTACGAAGAGCTGTTGCTTCACATTTCTTTAATTTATGTCAATTTAGCGCATAGCTCCGCAAAGCTAATACAAATTTGTCCTATTAATTTGCCTAAAGTTTTTCGTCTAAATTTTGAGTCTTGCAAAAAAATTACTAGGATTGCGAATAATTGGTAACCAGAGCAGATCGCTTGAGCAGTGCAGAGCGGCGGGCGATGTCCAGCTGGAACTGGTGCACTCGGTAGAAATAACGAGACCAGAAGGTTGCATTCGGCATTTGTGACGGCACCTAACCAACATTTTCCCTATATTTCCCCACCCCACTGGTTAAGACAGAAGGCATGGAACAAGGTCGGAGTAGATGGAGCGCAGAGCAGGGTTGGCTGCGAGGAGTTTGCTGATCTCTTCCGTTTGCTCCTCCACTTGGAAGGCAGCCAGCCAGTCTTGGAAAAGCTCGGCCGAGCCCTCCGGTTCCTTCTCGAACGTCCCTCGGTCCAATTGGATCAGCTCTAGCCCTTCCTGTACAGCCTCACTTATTACTCTCACGATCTTCTTCACTCAAGCTGAAGCCAGGCCTTTTCTCTGGACAGAAGATTGGCGGTGATGGGAATCTCCAGGTCCTCATCGTGGGTGTTGTCGATGATCAGCGCTTTGTTCACCGTGCTCGCTAAATTCTTCAGCAGATCCCTCGCCGGCTTCACCTGCCATTTATCCCGTCAATTTCTTCCATTTGGACTGAACAGGCAGGCGGGCAACATAGGAGGAGGCGGAAGCGAATAGGTCCAAGCCGATGTATGAAGAGGGCCCGTCGCTGGCGGCCTTGGGGACCTGGGATTCCTCGGCGCCGCTAGTTCTCTGCTCTTCCTGCTTTTCCTCTCCCCCTTCCTCCTCCTGCTCATCCTCAGCGACCAGTTTCTCCAGGTTCGCAACCTGCTGGCCCACTACATCCGCCGTACTTGAGGCCACCTACTTTCGAATGAGAGGATGGCGGTGGCAAATTCGTCGATGTCTGGCGAACCTTTGCTGCCTCAGTGCCCACAGCATCCTGGAACTCTTCCAGGTCCTTCTTGACCAGTTCATAGGTGGCCATCGTCTTCTCCTTCGCGGCGCTGAGCCATGAGGCACCCCAGGCGCCCCAACTCTCCCCACTACCATCCTCCGTCTTCAATCAGCCCTCATGAAGCATGGAGCGGGAGGTGAAGATGGAGGATGACGGGTTCTGACGGAGGCCCCGGCTCTTCGCTCATGGCTTTGGCAGAATTGGAATATAGTGGAGGGTGGAGGGAATGTGTGAAGCTTGTAGAGGAGGAGTGTCTGGACGAGACAGGCAGATGGAGCCAGCTGATACCATACACCTCACGTGCTACCACAACACACCGCAGCGCACCTCCAAAACTGCGCACTCTCACCCAGCGCCCAGATTAGCCTGGCTGGACCAGCCTGCGGTGAGCAACGCAAAGGCTTAAAATGCTTCACCCCTAGATTGTCAATATTAAAATTTTAAGAGCAGCGCCAATTCAGGCCCGCTTAAGCAGTTACCTTTTTTACTATCATTCCCCATATATGTTTATATATCTGGTACCATCCACAAGCCAAAAAGTCACTTTTCACTCAAAACTTTGAAATGGCCATAGTAAGGGCAAGGAAATACACCTACTATTAGTATTTCTAGTCAAAAAACCTTGTTAAGTTCATCTGCAGTTGAAAAATATAATTCATTATATTTTAAGAAATCTGAATTTTTGCGCGGCCGAAGGCCGCCTGCCGCGGAGGGCAGGGCAGTCAGAGCTCCGTAGGCCGGAGGGCATGGGTGCGGAGGCCCCGAAGCGTAGCCTAGCATGCGAAGCATGCTAGGCGAAGCGTAGGGGCCGTAGCACCCATGCCCGGAGGCCGGAGGAGCTCTGGCGCCCTGCCCGAAGCGGCGGGCGGCCAAGGCCAGCTTAAGCAGTTACCCCATTTTTGCGTCCGTCTGTCCGCGTATCTTATTATATACGCGTGATACCATTTTGGGAGGGGTCTTGGCGCCACCTGGATTCTCAATGTATCCTGGCATATGATAGCTCTATGCATCAGTCTTGAAGAGTTATTCAATATTTTTTGGGGTTATCGATGCACAGAAAATGATAAAAATATGAAACAATCAAAAACGTTTCAATTTTTGCAATTTTTGGACATTTTTTGACTTTGAAACTTCATAGCTCCCTTATTTTCCAACATTTTCTGTCGGACTTTTTTTTAAATTCATGCCCCAACAATTCTGTGTCAACCCCTGTCCTGATATTGCGAACATTTAATCAAAAATCGCATAAAAATCAGCTCAAATGAAGTGCATTTTTTAGCTTTTTGGCCTACTCAGTTGACTGATGTAGGATGAATGCAATAAATAAGATTCCTTGAGCAAGGCAATTGCATTGTTTCTGCTCTGACGTTCTTTTCTTGCACATGATTGCAATGTATCTGTAATAAAATGGTAATGCGCTACGTTAATTATCTACAATACTTTTTTGAATTTATATTGATTCACTTTCGTTACTTATTCTTCCAGCACCAAATTAGTTATCAGGATTGATTAAATTATGTTTTGATTAAATTGATATAAATGCAATTGATCAAAAGGTGGCCGCGCGTAGCGCGGCCACTGACGAATATGACTAGTATCCAGTATATGAATGCTAGGCCTTGTCTGTAACGAAGGCACGCGGCGCAGTCCCAATTCTGCATTTTTGGCGTTTAAATGATGTTTTTAGGGTAATTCAGGGCTGCCGAAACTCAATCAGAACTCCCCCAGGTTGCAAAATTGGTTTTTAAACCTCGAAAATGGCTAATTTGTTCGATTTTAGGTCATTTTTCGGGCATTATGAATCTGCGCAGTTTGGCCAGATACCCAGCGATGTATGTTTTCAAGGAATATTTAACAGTGATACATTATGCACAGAGAACCACATCAACTTCCATTCAGTGCGATGAATGCATACTCTGCTTTTACCTGATCCTGGAGGGAGAAATGAGATTGAAGGCGGAGAGCATTTTGTATTTCATTATTCCTTTGATTAGATGGAGAAGATCTCATTCTATATTTATCCAAATAATTAGCATTAATTGATTGAGTAATGCAAATATTCTTACCAGCTAGCAGCATCGATGCGAGCAAAAATGAGCTTCCAATTGATAATGAAAAAAGTGAAGGAATGATCAAAAATAGCGAACAAAAACTTTCTATAAATCATAAAAAACCTAAATAAATAAATTAAAACTGATCTCCAGTAAACTAAAGGGTTCATTCAATTCAAATTGTGCAACATAACATTTTTAAAATATAAGAAATGAAGGAAATGGTAAACAAGAAAAATTATTCAGCCAAATTATTTTTGAAAAGCCTACCCTTTTGAAAAACCATTTTAAAAAATTGATCAAGTTGCAGTGTTCTCAAATTAATTTTGCATAAAAGAAAAACAAATATGCTGTAAAACTAACAAAATCGCATAAATTATGAACTATTAAAAATATACTAACAACACAAAATAAAGACATGGATTTTACAAAACCAAATTTATAAGCTTTGCTAATCACCAGAACTATAATAAAAAATGAGGAAATAAGGTAGGATAAGATGAAAAAGGAAAAATGCAACCTAATGACAAAAAATATTAATCAGGATAAAGTACAAATTCAATTTTGTAAAAACAATAATTAAGATTAAAAAAAGAAAAAGAAAGCCCCAAACAGACGCATGAAAAAAGTTAACATAAGAAAATAGCCAAAATAAAAAAAAAATCAGATGAAAATTTTCAAATATATAAATTCAAAATACACTTATCAATAAACGATAGTTATGATGTGCGCCGCAGGCCATCCCAACCTAGTCCATAATATAAATGCTGAGCCTTGTCCGTAAGTAGATAGCTTCGCGCAAGCCCAATTCAGCAGCTGCAGGGAAACTGAGGACATTTTTGGGTAAATCGAGGTCGTCTAACCAGAATATAATTTTAGTGGAATTTTTTGAGCAAGCCTTGATGCTTAAAACGTTGAAAATGTGAGTTTTTTCAATGTTTTCCATCTGCGCAGTTTTGGAAAGCTATCCAATCGGGTGATATTGCACTCCTTAAAGATAATTTTCCAAATTGACTAACCAGTGTCCATCTCGGGCAGCCTTACCTCTCTTAGGTTCGGTGCCTAATCTTTGAGTCCCTCGAGGACAGCCAGGTGTTTGCTAAAAGAGTCATAAGACCACAAAAAAGGCGCATGAAAAAAGCTGAGCACCCGTGTAGCGGGACCCATGCAGCCCAAATTTCAAATTGGCTTTAAATTTCGTATTATTTTTTATTGCATTCAATAGACACTTATTTTATATGCAAAATACCATTGGAATTGTTAAAATTATTTAAGAATTAGCTTTTCCTTCGCCTTCTGTTGGCGAATTGTATTCATTTGGTGTGGTTTTTAAATTTTGGTTGCTGGTTGGGAGTTGCAAAAGCAGTCGGTAGATCAAAAAAGAGGCTACTGCCTGAAAAAGGCTGAGCACCCGTGTAGGCAGACACATGCAGCCTAGACCAAAAGGTATCGCCATCATGCACTTATCTTAGTCTCCTTGGCGTTTGCTTGCTAAATATTGCATTAAAAAAATCCATTGAATGAAGTGGAATTGAAGAAAGCAAAATAAAATGTCAAATAATGGTATAGCTCAAAATATACTAATTCTTTGATTTTTTTCATAAATCATATTAAAATGTAAGTTTAAGAATCATTAAAAAGTGCAAAAAATATCAATATACAGCAAGGGCATAAAACCAAAAATAGATAAAATGAAAAGAAAATGCAAATCAAATAATGGTATAGCTCAAAATATACTAATACTTTGATTTTTTCATAAATCATATTAAAATGTAAGTTTAAGAATCATAAAAAAGTGCAAAAAATATCAATATACAGCAAGGGCATAAAACCAAAAATAGATAAAATGAAAATGATTCGCAAGAAACGAAAGAGTTAATGCAATAGAAAATTGCAACATAAGATAGTTAGAATATATTAATCGAAGGGAATGGAAAATAATAAAAGTGAAAACTAAATAAACATTTGAACAAATTCTCAGTTGCAAATTTGAATTCACTTTGAAATAAATTTGAATAAAAAGAAAAACTAATTAGCTCAACAAAGAGCAAACATCGCACAAACTTTGACCTAACCTATAGCGGAAATAAAAATAAAAGAGATTAAATTTAGAACAATTAATAACAGACATGAAATAAAATAGCATAGAAGATTAATAAGAAAGAATACAAGTTCAGAATAAATAATATTCAGAGTAACGTGAAAATATTAATTTGCAAAAAGAAGAATTAAGCAACAGAAATTTACCATGATAAAAAAATTAAAAAAATAAACAAGATATCAAAAGAGAAACAGAAAATTCAATATGGCAATTTTAATTGATTTTGAACTATAAATCAACAAAAATACACAAATCAATAAGCAAAATTTATGATGTGCGCCGCAGGCCTCTCCCAACCTAG
>JASANA010000552.1:0-82320 GCA_030248095.1 Ptycholaimellus sp. GST1_10
ACATGGAGCGCATGGGGCGGAAGATGGAGGAGCTGTCGGCAAAGACGGACGCCCTGGAGAAGCTCTACGGGGTCGACCTTCTCTGGGAAGATTGACAACTACACCCAGAAGTTCAACGAGGCCAAGGCTGGGGCCAAGACGACCATCTTCTCCCCGCCCTTCAGCACCGGCCTCCACGCGTCACACATCGCCACGACCGCATACCGCTAGGGCGACGGCAAAGGTCAGTTCTCAAGCGCTGCAGCTGAACATGGAGCGCATGGTGCGGAAGATGGAGGAGCTGTCGTCTAAGACGTAAGACATGGATTTTCTCTACGGGGCACATCTGCTCTGGAAGATTGACAACTACACCCAGAAGTTCAACGAGGCCAAGGCTGGGGCCAAGACGACCATCTTCTCCCCGCCCTTCCTCACCGGCCGCCACGGCTACAAGATGGCCATGTCCGCCTGCCTCTACGGCGACGGCAAAGGTCAGTTCCTCAAGCAATGCAGCTGAACATGGAGCGCATGGGGCGGGAAGATGGAGGAGCTGTCGGCAAAGACGGACGCCCTGGAGAAGCTCTACGGGGCCCAGCTGCTCTGGGAAGATCGACAACTACACCCAGAAGTTCAACGAGGCCAAGGCTGGCGCCAAGACGACCATCTTCTCCCCGCCCTTCCTCACCGGCCGCCACGGCTACAAGATGGCCATGTCCGCCTGCCTCTACGGCGACGGCAAAGGTCAGTTCTCAAGCAATGCAGCTGAACATGGAGCGCATGGGGCGGAAGATGGAGGAGCTGTCGGCAAAGACGGACGCCCTGGAGAAGCTCTACGGGGCCCAGCTGCTCTGGAAGATTGACAACTACACCCAGAAGTTCAACGAGGCCAAGGCTGGGGCCAAGACGACCATCTTCTCCCCGCCCTTCCTCACCGGCCGCCACGGCTACAAGATGGCCATGTCCGCCTGCCTCTACGGCGACGGCAAAGGTCAGTTCTCCGGAGCGATCCAGCTGAACATGGAGCGCATGGGGCGGAAGATGGAGGAGCTGTCGGAAGAGGGGGGCCCCGGGAAGACGGGGCGCACAGGCTCTGGAGAGAACAACAACACACACAGGAAACGAGGCCAAGGCTGGGGCCAAGACGACCATCTTCTCCCCGCCCTTCCTCACCGGCCGCCACGGCTACAAGATGGCCACTGTCCGCCTGCCTCTACGGCGACGGCAAAGGTCAGTCGAAAAAATCAGTCTCAAGCAATGCAGCTGAACATGGAGCGCATGGGGCGGAAGATGGAGGAGCTGTCGGCAAAGACGGACGCCCTGGAGAAGCTCTACGGGGCCCAGCTGCTCTGGAAGATCGACAACTACACCCAGAAGTTCAACGAGGCCAAGGCTGGGGCCAAGACGACCATCTTCTCCCCGCCCTTCCTCACCGGCCGCCACGGCTACAAGATGGCCATGTCCGCCTGCCTCTACGGCGACGGCAAAGGTCAGTTCTCAAGCAATGCAGCTGAACATGGAGCGCATGGGGCGGAAGATGGAGGAGCTGTCGGCAAAGACGGACGCCCTGGAGAAGCTCTACGGGGCCCAGCTGCTCTGGAAGATCGACAACTACACCCAGAAGTTCAACGAGGCCAAGGCTGGGGCCAAGACGACCATCTTCTCCCCGCCCTTCCTCACCGGCCGCCACGGCTACAAGATGGCCATGTCCGCCTGCCTCTACGGCGACGGCAAAGGTCAGTTCTCAAGCAATGCAGCTGAACATGGAGCGCATGGGGCGGAAGATGGAGGAGCTGTCGGCAAAGACGGACGCCCTGGAGAAGCTCTACGGGGCCCAGCTGCTCTGGAAGATCGACAACTACACCCAGAAGTTCAACGAGGCCAAGGCTGGGGCCAAGACGACCATCTTCTCCCCGCCCTTCCTCACCGGCCGCCACGGCTACAAGATGGCCATGTCCGCCTGCCTCTACGGCGACGGCAAAGGTCAGTTCTCAAGCAATGCAGCTGAACATGGAGCGCATGGGGCGGAAGATGGAGGAGCTGTCGGCAAAGACGGACGCCCTGGAGAAGCTCTACGGGGCCCAGCTGCTCTGGAAGATCGACAACTACACCCAGAAGTTCAACGAGGCCAAGGCTGGGGCCAAGACGACCATCTTCTCCCCGCCCTTCCTCACCGGCCGCCACGGCTACAAGATGGCCATGTCCGCCTGCCTCTACGGCGACGGCAAAGGTCAGTTCTCAAGCAATGCAGCTGAACATGGAGCGCATGGGGCGGAAGATGGAGGAGCTGTCGGCAAAGACGGACGCCCTGGAGAAGCTCTACGGGGCCCAGCTGCTCTGGAAGATCGACAACTACACCCAGAAGTTCAACGAGGCCAAGGCTGGGGCCAAGACGACCATCTTCTCCCCGCCCTTCCTCACCGGCCGCCACGGCTACAAGATGGCCATGTCCGCCTGCCTCTACGGCGACGGCAAAGGTCAGTTCTCAAGCAATGCAGCTGAACATGGAGCGCATGGGGCGGAAGATGGAGGAGCTGTCGGCAAAGACGGACGCCCTGGAGAAGCTCTACGGGGCCCAGCTGCTCTGGAAGATCGACAACTACACCCAGAAGTTCAACGAGGCCAAGGCTGGGGCCAAGACGACCATCTTCTCCCCGCCCTTCCTCACCGGCCGCCACGGCTACAAGATGGCCATGTCCGCCTGCCTCTACGGCGACGGCAAAGGTCAGTTCTCAAGCAATGCAGCTGAACATGGAGCGCATGGGGCGGAAGATGGAGGAGCTGTCGGCAAAGACGGACGCCCTGGAGAAGCTCTACGGGGCCCAGCTGCTCTGGAAGATCGACAACTACACCCAGAAGTTCAACGAGGCCAAGGCTGGGGCCAAGACGACCATCTTCTCCCCGCCCTTCCTCACCGGCCGCCACGGCTACAAGATGGCCATGTCCGCCTGCCTCTACGGCGACGGCAAAGGTCAGTTCTCAAGCAATGCAGCTGAACATGGAGCGCATGGGGCGGAAGATGGAGGAGCTGTCGGCAAAGACGGACGCCCTGGAGAAGCTCTACGGGGCCCAGCTGCTCTGGAAGATCGACAACTACACCCAGAAGTTCAACGAGGCCAAGGCTGGGGCCAAGACGACCATCTTCTCCCCGCCCTTCCTCACCGGCCGCCACGGCTACAAGATGGCCATGTCCGCCTGCCTCTACGGCGACGGCAAAGGTCAGTTCTCAAGCAATGCAGCTGAACATGGAGCGCATGGGGCGGAAGATGGAGGAGCTGTCGGCAAAGACGGACGCCCTGGAGAAGCTCTACGGGGCCCAGCTGCTCTGGAAGATCGACAACTACACCCAGAAGTTCAACGAGGCCAAGGCTGGGGCCAAGACGACCATCTTCTCCCCGCCCTTCCTCACCGGCCGCCACGGCTACAAGATGGCCATGTCCGCCTGCCTCTACGGCGACGGCAAAGGTCAGTTCTCAAGCAATGCAGCTGAACATGGAGCGCATGGGGCGGAAGATGGAGGAGCTGTCGGCAAAGACGGACGCCCTGGAGAAGCTCTACGGGGCCCAGCTGCTCTGGAAGATCGACAACTACACCCAGAAGTTCAACGAGGCCAAGGCTGGGGCCAAGACGACCATCTTCTCCCCGCCCTTCCTCACCGGCCGCCACGGCTACAAGATGGCCATGTCCGCCTGCCTCTACGGCGACGGCAAAGGTCAGTTCTCAAGCAATGCAGCTGAACATGGAGCGCATGGGGCGGAAGATGGAGGAGCTGTCGGCAAAGACGGACGCCCTGGAGAAGCTCTACGGGGCCCAGCTGCTCTGGAAGATCGACAACTACACCCAGAAGTTCAACGAGGCCAAGGCTGGGGCCAAGACGACCATCTTCTCCCCGCCCTTCCTCACCGGCCGCCACGGCTACAAGATGGCCATGTCCGCCTGCCTCTACGGCGACGGCAAAGGTCAGTTCTCAAGCAATGCAGCTGAACATGGAGCGCATGGGGCGGAAGATGGAGGAGCTGTCGGCAAAGACGGACGCCCTGGAGAAGCTCTACGGGGCCCAGCTGCTCTGGAAGATCGACAACTACACCCAGAAGTTCAACGAGGCCAAGGCTGGGGCCAAGACGACCATCTTCTCCCCGCCCTTCCTCACCGGCCGCCACGGCTACAAGATGGCCATGTCCGCCTGCCTCTACGGCGACGGCAAAGGTCAGTTCTCAAGCAATGCAGCTGAACATGGAGCGCATGGGGCGGAAGATGGAGGAGCTGTCGGCAAAGACGGACGCCCTGGAGAAGCTCTACGGGGCCCAGCTGCTCTGGAAGATCGACAACTACACCCAGAAGTTCAACGAGGCCAAGGCTGGGGCCAAGACGACCATCTTCTCCCCGCCCTTCCTCACCGGCCGCCACGGCTACAAGATGGCCATGTCCGCCTGCCTCTACGGCGACGGCAAAGGTCAGTTCTCAAGCAATGCAGCTGAACATGGAGCGCATGGGGCGGAAGATGGAGGAGCTGTCGGCAAAGACGGACGCCCTGGAGAAGCTCTACGGGGCCCAGCTGCTCTGGAAGATCGACAACTACACCCAGAAGTTCAACGAGGCCAAGGCTGGGGCCAAGACGACCATCTTCTCCCCGCCCTTCCTCACCGGCCGCCACGGCTACAAGATGGCCATGTCCGCCTGCCTCTACGGCGACGGCAAAGGTCAGTTCTCAAGCAATGCAGCTGAACATGGAGCGCATGGGGCGGAAGATGGAGGAGCTGTCGGCAAAGACGGACGCCCTGGAGAAGCTCTACGGGGCCCAGCTGCTCTGGAAGATCGACAACTACACCCAGAAGTTCAACGAGGCCAAGGCTGGGGCCAAGACGACCATCTTCTCCCCGCCCTTCCTCACCGGCCGCCACGGCTACAAGATGGCCATGTCCGCCTGCCTCTACGGCGACGGCAAAGGTCAGTTCTCAAGCAATGCAGCTGAACATGGAGCGCATGGGGCGGAAGATGGAGGAGCTGTCGGCAAAGACGGACGCCCTGGAGAAGCTCTACGGGGCCCAGCTGCTCTGGAAGATCGACAACTACACCCAGAAGTTCAACGAGGCCAAGGCTGGGGCCAAGACGACCATCTTCTCCCCGCCCTTCCTCACCGGCCGCCACGGCTACAAGATGGCCATGTCCGCCTGCCTCTACGGCGACGGCAAAGGTCAGTTCTCAAGCAATGCAGCTGAACATGGAGCGCATGGGGCGGAAGATGGAGGAGCTGTCGGCAAAGACGGACGCCCTGGAGAAGCTCTACGGGGCCCAGCTGCTCTGGAAGATCGACAACTACACCCAGAAGTTCAACGAGGCCAAGGCTGGGGCCAAGACGACCATCTTCTCCCCGCCCTTCCTCACCGGCCGCCACGGCTACAAGATGGCCATGTCCGCCTGCCTCTACGGCGACGGCAAAGGTCAGTTCTCAAGCAATGCAGCTGAACATGGAGCGCATGGGGCGGAAGATGGAGGAGCTGTCGGCAAAGACGGACGCCCTGGAGAAGCTCTACGGGGCCCAGCTGCTCTGGAAGATTGACAACTACACCCAGAAGTTCAACGAGGCCAAGGCTGGGGCCAAGACGACCATCTTCTCCCCGCCCTTCCTCACCGGCCGCCACGGCTACAAGATGGCCATGTCCGCCTGCCTCTACGGCGACGGCAAAGGTCAGTTCTCAAGCAATGCAGCTGAACATGGAGCGCATGGGGCGGAAGATGGAGGAGCTGTCGGCAAAGACGGACGCCCTGGAGAAGCTCTACGGGGCCCAGCTGCTCTGGAAGATTGACAACTACACCCAGAAGTTCAACGAGGCCAAGGCTGGGGCCAAGACGACCATCTTCTCCCCGCCCTTCCTCACCGGCCGCCACGGCTACAAGATGGCCATGTCCGCCTGCCTCTACGGCGACGGCAAAGGTCAGTTCTCAAGCAATGCAGCTGAACATGGAGCGCATGGGGCGGAAGATGGAGGAGCTGTCGGCAAAGACGGACGCCCTGGAGAAGCTCTACGGGGCCCAGCTGCTCTGGAAGATCGACAACTACACCCAGAAGTTCAACGAGGCCAAGGCTGGGGCCAAGACGACCATCTTCTCCCCGCCCTTCCTCACCGGCCGCCACGGCTACAAGATGGCCATGTCCGCCTGCCTCTACGGCGACGGCAAAGGTCAGTTCTCAAGCAATGCAGCTGAACATGGAGCGCATGGGGCGGAAGATGGAGGAGCTGTCGGCAAAGACGGACGCCCTGGAGAAGCTCTACGGGGCCCAGCTGCTCTGGAAGATTGACAACTACACCCAGAAGTTCAACGAGGCCAAGGCTGGGGCCAAGACGACCATCTTCTCCCCGCCCTTCCTCACCGGCCGCCACGGCTACAAGATGGCCATGTCCGCCTGCCTCTACGGCGACGGCAAAGGTCAGTTCTCAAGCAATGCAGCTGAACATGGAGCGCATGGGGCGGAAGATGGAGGAGCTGTCGGCAAAGACGGACGCCCTGGAGAAGCTCTACGGGGCCCAGCTGCTCTGGAAGATCGACAACTACACCCAGAAGTTCAACGAGGCCAAGGCTGGGGCCAAGACGACCATCTTCTCCCCGCCCTTCCTCACCGGCCGCCACGGCTACAAGATGGCCATGTCCGCCTGCCTCTACGGCGACGGCAAAGGTCAGTTCTCAAGCAATGCAGCTGAACATGGAGCGCATGGGGCGGAAGATGGAGGAGCTGTCGGCAAAGACGGACGCCCTGGAGAAGCTCTACGGGGCCCAGCTGCTCTGGAAGATCGACAACTACACCCAGAAGTTCAACGAGGCCAAGGCTGGGGCCAAGACGACCATCTTCTCCCCGCCCTTCCTCACCGGCCGCCACGGCTACAAGATGGCCATGTCCGCCTGCCTCTACGGCGACGGCAAAGGTCAGTTCTCAAGCAATGCAGCTGAACATGGAGCGCATGGGGCGGAAGATGGAGGAGCTGTCGGCAAAGACGGACGCCCTGGAGAAGCTCTACGGGGCCCAGCTGCTCTGGAAGATTGACAACTACACCCAGAAGTTCAACGAGGCCAAGGCTGGGGCCAAGACGACCATCTTCTCCCCGCCCTTCCTCACCGGCCGCCACGGCTACAAGATGGCCATGTCCGCCTGCCTCTACGGCGACGGCAAAGGTCAGTTCTCAAGCAATGCAGCTGAACATGGAGCGCATGGGGCGGAAGATGGAGGAGCTGTCGGCAAAGACGGACGCCCTGGAGAAGCTCTACGGGGCCCAGCTGCTCTGGAAGATTGACAACTACACCCAGAAGTTCAACGAGGCCAAGGCTGGGGCCAAGACGACCATCTTCTCCCCGCCCTTCCTCACCGGCCGCCACGGCTACAAGATGGCCATGTCCGCCTGCCTCTACGGCGACGGCAAAGGTCAGTTCTCAAGCAATGCAGCTGAACATGGAGCGCATGGGGCGGAAGATGGAGGAGCTGTCGGCAAAGACGGACGCCCTGGAGAAGCTCTACGGGGCCCAGCTGCTCTGGAAGATTGACAACTACACCCAGAAGTTCAACGAGGCCAAGGCTGGGGCCAAGACGACCATCTTCTCCCCGCCCTTCCTCACCGGCCGCCACGGCTACAAGATGGCCATGTCCGCCTGCCTCTACGGCGACGGCAAAGGTCAGTTCTCAAGCAATGCAGCTGAACATGGAGCGCATGGGGCGGAAGATGGAGGAGCTGTCGGCAAAGACGGACGCCCTGGAGAAGCTCTACGGGGCCCAGCTGCTCTGGAAGATTGACAACTACACCCAGAAGTTCAACGAGGCCAAGGCTGGGGCCAAGACGACCATCTTCTCCCCGCCCTTCCTCACCGGCCGCCACGGCTACAAGATGGCCATGTCCGCCTGCCTCTACGGCGACGGCAAAGGTCAGTTCTCAAGCAATGCAGCTGAACATGGAGCGCATGGGGCGGAAGATGGAGGAGCTGTCGGCAAAGACGGACGCCCTGGAGAAGCTCTACGGGGCCCAGCTGCTCTGGAAGATTGACAACTACACCCAGAAGTTCAACGAGGCCAAGGCTGGGGCCAAGACGACCATCTTCTCCCCGCCCTTCCTCACCGGCCGCCACGGCTACAAGATGGCCATGTCCGCCTGCCTCTACGGCGACGGCAAAGGTCAGTTCTCAAGCAATGCAGCTGAACATGGAGCGCATGGGGCGGAAGATGGAGGAGCTGTCGGCAAAGACGGACGCCCTGGAGAAGCTCTACGGGGCCCAGCTGCTCTGGAAGATTGACAACTACACCCAGAAGTTCAACGAGGCCAAGGCTGGGGCCAAGACGACCATCTTCTCCCCGCCCTTCCTCACCGGCCGCCACGGCTACAAGATGGCCATGTCCGCCTGCCTCTACGGCGACGGCAAAGGTCAGTTCTCAAGCAATGCAGCTGAACATGGAGCGCATGGGGCGGAAGATGGAGGAGCTGTCGGCAAAGACGGACGCCCTGGAGAAGCTCTACGGGGCCCAGCTGCTCTGGAAGATTGACAACTACACCCAGAAGTTCAACGAGGCCAAGGCTGGGGCCAAGACGACCATCTTCTCCCCGCCCTTCCTCACCGGCCGCCACGGCTACAAGATGGCCATGTCCGCCTGCCTCTACGGCGACGGCAAAGGTCAGTTCTCAAGCAATGCAGCTGAACATGGAGCGCATGGGGCGGAAGATGGAGGAGCTGTCGGCAAAGACGGACGCCCTGGAGAAGCTCTACGGGGCCCAGCTGCTCTGGAAGATTGACAACTACACCCAGAAGTTCAACGAGGCCAAGGCTGGGGCCAAGACGACCATCTTCTCCCCGCCCTTCCTCACCGGCCGCCACGGCTACAAGATGGCCATGTCCGCCTGCCTCTACGGCGACGGCAAAGGTCAGTTCTCAAGCAATGCAGCTGAACATGGAGCGCATGGGGCGGAAGATGGAGGAGCTGTCGGCAAAGACGGACGCCCTGGAGAAGCTCTACGGGGCCCAGCTGCTCTGGAAGATTGACAACTACACCCAGAAGTTCAACGAGGCCAAGGCTGGGGCCAAGACGACCATCTTCTCCCCGCCCTTCCTCACCGGCCGCCACGGCTACAAGATGGCCATGTCCGCCTGCCTCTACGGCGACGGCAAAGGTCAGTTCTCAAGCAATGCAGCTGAACATGGAGCGCATGGGGCGGAAGATGGAGGAGCTGTCGGCAAAGACGGACGCCCTGGAGAAGCTCTACGGGGCCCAGCTGCTCTGGAAGATTGACAACTACACCCAGAAGTTCAACGAGGCCAAGGCTGGGGCCAAGACGACCATCTTCTCCCCGCCCTTCCTCACCGGCCGCCACGGCTACAAGATGGCCATGTCCGCCTGCCTCTACGGCGACGGCAAAGGTCAGTTCTCAAGCAATGCAGCTGAACATGGAGCGCATGGGGCGGAAGATGGAGGAGCTGTCGGCAAAGACGGACGCCCTGGAGAAGCTCTACGGGGCCCAGCTGCTCTGGAAGATTGACAACTACACCCAGAAGTTCAACGAGGCCAAGGCTGGGGCCAAGACGACCATCTTCTCCCCGCCCTTCCTCACCGGCCGCCACGGCTACAAGATGGCCATGTCCGCCTGCCTCTACGGCGACGGCAAAGGTCAGTTCTCAAGCAATGCAGCTGAACATGGAGCGCATGGGGCGGAAGATGGAGGAGCTGTCGGCAAAGACGGACGCCCTGGAGAAGCTCTACGGGGCCCAGCTGCTCTGGAAGATTGACAACTACACCCAGAAGTTCAACGAGGCCAAGGCTGGGGCCAAGACGACCATCTTCTCCCCGCCCTTCCTCACCGGCCGCCACGGCTACAAGATGGCCATGTCCGCCTGCCTCTACGGCGACGGCAAAGGTCAGTTCTCAAGCAATGCAGCTGAACATGGAGCGCATGGGGCGGAAGATGGAGGAGCTGTCGGCAAAGACGGACGCCCTGGAGAAGCTCTACGGGGCCCAGCTGCTCTGGAAGATTGACAACTACACCCAGAAGTTCAACGAGGCCAAGGCTGGGGCCAAGACGACCATCTTCTCCCCGCCCTTCCTCACCGGCCGCCACGGCTACAAGATGGCCATGTCCGCCTGCCTCTACGGCGACGGCAAAGGTCAGTTCTCAAGCAATGCAGCTGAACATGGAGCGCATGGGGCGGAAGATGGAGGAGCTGTCGGCAAAGACGGACGCCCTGGAGAAGCTCTACGGGGCCCAGCTGCTCTGGAAGATTGACAACTACACCCAGAAGTTCAACGAGGCCAAGGCTGGGGCCAAGACGACCATCTTCTCCCCGCCCTTCCTCACCGGCCGCCACGGCTACAAGATGGCCATGTCCGCCTGCCTCTACGGCGACGGCAAAGGTCAGTTCTCAAGCAATGCAGCTGAACATGGAGCGCATGGGGCGGAAGATGGAGGAGCTGTCGGCAAAGACGGACGCCCTGGAGAAGCTCTACGGGGCCCAGCTGCTCTGGAAGATTGACAACTACACCCAGAAGTTCAACGAGGCCAAGGCTGGGGCCAAGACGACCATCTTCTCCCCGCCCTTCCTCACCGGCCGCCACGGCTACAAGATGGCCATGTCCGCCTGCCTCTACGGCGACGGCAAAGGTCAGTTCTCAAGCAATGCAGCTGAACATGGAGCGCATGGGGCGGAAGATGGAGGAGCTGTCGGCAAAGACGGACGCCCTGGAGAAGCTCTACGGGGCCCAGCTGCTCTGGAAGATTGACAACTACACCCAGAAGTTCAACGAGGCCAAGGCTGGGGCCAAGACGACCATCTTCTCCCCGCCCTTCCTCACCGGCCGCCACGGCTACAAGATGGCCATGTCCGCCTGCCTCTACGGCGACGGCAAAGGTCAGTTCTCAAGCAATGCAGCTGAACATGGAGCGCATGGGGCGGAAGATGGAGGAGCTGTCGGCAAAGACGGACGCCCTGGAGAAGCTCTACGGGGCCCAGCTGCTCTGGAAGATCGACAACTACACCCAGAAGTTCAACGAGGCCAAGGCTGGGGCCAAGACGACCATCTTCTCCCCGCCCTTCCTCACCGGCCGCCACGGCTACAAGATGGCCATGTCCGCCTGCCTCTACGGCGACGGCAAAGGTCAGTTCTCAAGCAATGCAGCTGAACATGGAGCGCATGGGGCGGAAGATGGAGGAGCTGTCGGCAAAGACGGACGCCCTGGAGAAGCTCTACGGGGCCCAGCTGCTCTGGAAGATTGACAACTACACCCAGAAGTTCAACGAGGCCAAGGCTGGGGCCAAGACGACCATCTTCTCCCCGCCCTTCCTCACCGGCCGCCACGGCTACAAGATGGCCATGTCCGCCTGCCTCTACGGCGACGGCAAAGGTCAGTTCTCAAGCACCTCTAAATTTTGAATTTTTCGACGATAACCAGGCTAATTTAGAGCTAATGCATCCGGTTGTGGATTCTATGATCAGCTTATGGAGTAATGGAGAGCATAGAACAGAGAATTGGGATTGACGATAGAAGGAAGGGTAAATTGAAGACATGGAAATGGAAATGAAGAATTCGCTTGCTGGCTACAAAATTTGCCAGTTTGAAAAACTGTTGAAATACAATTAAAGTCGAAAACGGTGTGTTTGCAGTTCGCGGCAAATTCATGAGCCTGTTCGTCTGCCTCTGCAAGGGGGACTACGATGCCCTGCTCAGCTGGCCCTTCAGCCATCGCATCACCTTCACGCTTCTTGACCAGTGCCAGGACCCCGCCGGACGCCGCTCCATCACCTACACCGTCAAGCCCAACACCTGCAAGGTTTTCACCTACCCTACTCAGCCATCCGATGTTTCTCTGCTCAATCGTAGTTGCTTCACAACTACTGGGAGATAATTCTTTTTGAAAAAACTCAATTATTCCCAGTAATTCTACTTCCTACTTTACACTTGACTCAAGGACTTCTAATAAAATCAACTCCCGATAATTGTGAATCATGTCCTATTGAGCAGAGAAACATTTGATGACGGATTGGTGCAGGAGAATCGTCCGTTCCTGGGTCGTCCAAGTGGCGAACGGAATGCGAGCTTCGGAGCGCAGAAGTTCTGCGAGCTGGAGATGCTGGAGAAACTGGACTACATACGGGACGACGTCATGTTCATCAAGGTCACCGTCGACACCGAAGACATGACCCCCATCTAACATCCTTCTTACACCTATACCCCAAAGAGCACTGCAGATTTATTCTTACTCTCCTTTTTTGAAGACACCATGTACTTCTTTTTGTTAAAATTTGCCCAAACCATGAGCTAAGCTGATATTTAATTTGATATCGCAAGAAATAGGTGTTTGTGGCTGGTTTTGATAAGTGCGGCATGTGGCGAATTGATTATGCATGCTGTTTCAGTGTTAGGCTGTGTCAGATGGTTAGAGGGTGGGGAAAGGTTGAAAAATACGTACTGGGGAAGTTTACAGGTAATCTAAGGAATTACAAGCCTTGCTCTATAGTTTGATACCAATACCATGATTAATTTCATGTTTGTTTGAACTTCGAGCATCTGACAAAATGTAGGCAGAAAAATGTTCAAAGGGCGGAATGGCCAGCGAACCTTGTAGTGGTCGTCGATCTGGGCCTGCTTGACCTCCTTGAAGCAGTGCTCGCAGGCGACGGCCCGTTTGAGACAGTCCTCGCCCAGGTGCTTCTCCGTGAAGCGCCGCTCGAAAGTCAGGCCGCAGCCCTTCGGACACTTTACCGGCGCGAACTCGCACTCCGGAATGTGCGACGGCACATCCTGCACACCCACTTCCTTTTTTGGGCTATTACTTTAGGCGACGATTCTGCGTTTGAGCTCCAATAAGGCCTCACTGCGGTCCCCATGATTCTTTTGACAGGACAAAAACCCGGCCACGAATTCTTTTTCAAGATTTTAGTTGATCTCTAGAGGTTCCACGATTTATGTCTTAGGTTCTGCAACTGCACTCTCTCCCGATTGAATCTTTCAAATTATGCTGGATTGATCCGTCTAACTAGTTATCTGGTCAGATACGATAGAAGTTGAAAAAGCGGCCTACCTTGAGCTGTGCCTCCCATGGGCAGCTCTTCTCGTGAAAGCTGCACTTGACGCGCAGGGCCTGAATGGTCTTCTGCAGCTGCTTGTCCACGTAGACCTTGTCCCGATCGATTGCCGACTGGTCCAGTGGACAGCGAGACGTTCCACCAGCCCTACAGATCACCCCTCTCTCTAGTCCTCAATCACTGCTGAGAGAACTCCTGAACCGGACAAGATCCGGCAGACAGCTGGAGCAGCAGTGGTGGTCGCACTTGTCGAACTGCACCGGGTAGCGCAGGACCTGAAGCAGACAGGATGGCCGGAGGTCTAGGGTTGCCAGAATGAGCATGAAATATGATTTAAAATGACCAGAAGTATTTGCGAAACTCTAGCTAAACTAGCCCAGGCACATGCAACGACATAGGCTGCATGTGCCTGGGCTGGTGTAGCTCGAGTTTCGCAAATACTTCTGGTCATTTTATACAAATCTTTCACTCGATAACATATCATAATCGATGCCTCATGCCAAGTCAAACTTTAAAAACCCCGATACAACTAAGTCCACTAATTCCTCCAATCCTCCAGTAATTCCTCCTATCCCCCATCAATTCTTTCACCCCCCCCCCCCCCCCCCATCAATTCCTCCAATGGCTCTCACCTGCTCGCAGACAGGGCACTCATAGTCCTTGGGCAGGGGGTCGATGAAGACCAGCTCGATGTCCGCGGCGGCAGGCAGGGGCGTGGGCGAAGCAGACGGCATCCTCTTTTCTATCCACAGACACGTGGCCTCAGGAGTGCTGCTGCCTCGTCCACTCGGCTGGTGGCAACCAGAGCTCCAGGGGCGACGGGGATGAGGGGCCACTGGTCACCGGCGGCTGTCAGGGGCAACCAGGCCGCACCCCATCTAAGGGGTGCTTTTTGGCCTAGCCTCCTGGCCTCATCTGGGGTTTCTGCAAAATCGGAGACAGCCTAGAAGTGCCGGGCTCATGCAGAAGTCATAGGGGCGGCTGTTTCAGGAAGGGGCCGTCTTTGCTGGTGTACTTGTACATCGACAAGTGGGGGAGGGTTGGGGGGCATAAGCGGGACTCCACATGTGCCCCCCCACCCCCCTCTGTTGTCTGTGGCCTATTGATGCTGGTAGCTAAGCACTCCTCATCCTCTCCTCCCCCATCCGCCCCTCTTCTCCTCACCTTTATTGGGCCTAGCACGGCCCCTCCTCTTCGCTTCAATAGCCATCAACAGCTTGCTCCCATCCATCTCGCTCCGGCTAATCAGCCTACAGACCGCAAGCGATATTTAGCAGCCACTTGTGACGCCTGCAAACGAGTGGAGTGAAACGGCCGTGAAAGGAAAACCTTTTAGTGCATGCATACTTTACAGCAATTGTACTGCGTAATGATTCAAATTTGATTGGCTGTCAAGCTGCTTGGTGTTTAAGTTAATACGTTTCTGTCCTTGTCATTGTCATGCTTTGATGATGTAGAAAACGCACCAAACCAGTAGCAAGTTTAATCCAAGTCCAAACGTCGAAGCAATCCAATGCCCAATCTCCAGTCCCTATCCAGCCATGTAGCATCCAGTGTCGCAACATCTCCTCATCATCACAGGGCACTGGAACAATGCCCCACTCACCCATGGACAAACCAACCACCTATTAGGCCCACAAAAGGAGATGCCATTAGCCTTCTCGTCTTACCATCCATGCATCTGGTCAGTCAGAAGAGGGGAAGGGGGCCAAAAAACTCTCCCCACAGACACCTCATCCTCAGCGGGAGTGGGGCTGGGTGTCGATTAGTCGCCTGACCGGCAGTCAAGCGTGTCAACCGCCGCCCAACAATGCACTCCTGTCAAGAGGCGCACAAACTGGCCCTCTCTGATGGCGCAATGACCAGTTGCGGCAGAGGCACAGGCGACAAAAAGGAGGCATGGCCAGCCCTTCCTCCCTAATCCCTCACTACAACGCCGCCGTTGAGACAACAGAAATGTTCCAATTTCGCCCTCCCCACCCTCCGTGCCCGTTCCGCATTTGCCTACCCTCAGAACCTTCCCGCTCAGAGAGATCTGAGTAGGCGCACACGCCGGGGGGAGGAGAGGGGACGTTCCACAAAAGTTCCTCCCGCCCCCTCCTTTCTCCCTCCTTGGGGGGTGGGCGGGGGTGGTGGGGGAAGGGTGAGAGTAAAAGTCGCGCGCATAGGCCCCTCGGCCAGTCCCTCTGGTGGTGTATCCCAGCAGAGAGGTTTGGCCAGACCTGGCCTGACGGGGCTGGTGGGTGGCCTTTTTTGGACCTCCCCCGAGTCCCTCCCCTTCCCCCCACCTCCCCACCTTCGCATAAAGAGGCCGCCGGCACTGCTCAGTCCTCCCTCCTTTGCGGTCGCGCTTGCCTCATCGCTGCCCACCAGCAGCAAAGACTCCCTCACCTCCTCATCCTCTGCCTAGACGGATCAGCCCCCTTTTGAGGCGTCTGACAGGCCTTTGCTCACATTCCTTCAGTTGTCCAACTCTGGCTAGGCATTGTGTTGGATACTTGGCTTGCTGATGTTTCAGATTTGTTATTTGGAATCAATTGCAGCAGAATTTGGCGATAAGGCTAACGATTCGATGGTGAAATAGGAATCTTGTCACAAATTGCCCAGACGCGTCAGATGCGTGTCTTCGTCGGCTTTCTAATGAAGACATGTGGCGCAGTGTTTGAAGGGCCAGAGTGACCAGATGGCCGCCAGCTATTGACAGCCAGAAGCTAGAGTGAACCACGACACGCTATGCGGCAACCTCCATCACTTTTATCGCTGCTCCTCTGTCTGGCTTCATCCATCCAACCAGGTACCAAACCCATTTACCTGGTTTACATTTTCTGCACCCTTTTGGGCTGTCAATATTGCTTTATTCTCTTTGATTCAAAACCTTTTGCTTCAGCAGTATCGATCATCGGTCGGCTGTTATGTGCCCGTCAATCTATTCGCAGATAGGGCCCAATTTCGCAGGCAAAGTAGTAGTGAGTAGGTGTGTGTGTAGGTGTGTGGGCCGGAACCCTGGCCGCGTAGTAAGGCCTTTGTATATCCTGGCGCCTACTTGAGACGCACAGATGGGTTAGAAGGGTGGATGTGAGGATCTTCCCAGGTGTGCGCCTCTCAATCCCGGCTTCCTACGCTCCAACGAGCACCACTCAGTCAGGGCGATTATGAGCGATGACCATGAGCCTTTTTTCACCCCACACCTTCGTCATGGCCAACCAATTGGAATCTTGCCTTTTCTCAGGCATCTCAAGGTCTGGCGGAATTCCGCGCAACTTGCCTGCTCTGGGGGTGCCTGGGGCGAAAGTTCTGGAGATGGAGGGGAGAGATTTTATGAGGGCCCTTCATCTTCACTTTGCAATTGGGCCTGCCTCTGTGGCCCATCCTAAATGGCCCTATCCACGCTTGAGTGATTGCGGAGGGCATCTTGGGACGAGCCTGCAATTTTCGAGTGGTCTTAGTTGCTGGGAAACTGAGCAGAGCATTCAAGCCTGTTCGTTGAAACACGGGAATCAATTCAAACGCATTGATTCAGTTCCTAGCAGCCACTTCTGCTTTGTCTAGAATCGGGGCCAAGCTCGTAAAGTCAGACCCAGCCTTTCCAAGCCATTGCTTCCGATTTTCCGCCATTCAAGCCGATCTTTTCAACAAGGTATTCTCGGCTGTTGCCAAGATGCGCGGCCTTTGTTCCAGATAATAAGCTAAGCAATTCCTTTTAACTGCTTTAAGATACTGCCGCAGCAAACGTATCTGCCAAATCTAAGCTGACTTTATTTAAAAACCAGTAATTTATGGATGTTCGAATTTTTGAAACATCAAGATTTTAGGTTTTTGACTATAAATCAAGAAATAATAAATGTGTCGAAAAATTCTATTATCAACTTCAATATATCACCATTAGAGACGTACATGCCAAAATTCAACTGATTTCATTGAAAAACCATTGATTTATGGATGTTCAAATTTTTGAAACATCAAGAATTTAGGTTTTTGTCCATAAACTGAGAAATAACAAATATTTCGGAAATTCCTTTTGCCAGCTTCAAGATAGCACCTCGACGGACGTATCTGCCTAAAATCAGCCAATTTCATTGAAAAACCAGTGATTTATGAATTTTCGTACTTTGAAACATCAAAAAATTGAGTTTTGGGCAAAAATCGAAAAATTACGTCAAGCCCAAAAAATGGCCTAGAGATATCACCCAGGCGGACTTTCATGCAAAAAATCAGCCAATTTCGTTGAAAAACCAGTGATTTATGAATTTTCGTACTTTGAAACATCAAAAATTTGGGTTTTGGGCGAAAAACGCAAAATTACGTCAAGCGCAAAAAATGGCCTGGAGATACCACCCAGTCGGACCTTCATGCAAAAAATCAGCCAATTTCGTTGAAAAACCGCGGAGGCCCGCCCCCGGAAAGACACATATATATATATGCGGACAGACGGACGCAAAAATGGGGTAACTGGTTAAGCTGGCCTTGGCCGCCCGCCGCTTCGGGCAGGGCGCCAGAGCTCCTCCGGCCTCCGGGCACGGGTGCTACGGCCCCTACGCTTCGCCTAGCATGCTTCGCATGCCAGGCTACGCTCCGTGGCCTCCGCACCCATGCCCTCCGGCCTCCGGAGCTCTGACTGCCCTGCCCTCCGCGGCAGGCGGCCGTCGGCCGCGCAAAAAAGCCCCCTCACCTTTCGCTTCCACCCAGTATGTCGTAAAAAAGTAAAAAAAAGGGGAGGGGGCAGTTTGCAAACCCAGTCAATCGGCGCCACCCTCTAAAAAAACCCGCACTTCCAACCGGGAAGTGCGATTGTCCAACTGGTGGACTAGGGAGGGCCTACTTTTTGGCTGCATTTGCCTGGCGATTGATTCGAATTTCCTCTCCCTCCCCACTTGGAGATGCCTAATCAGGCGGCGCTGACGCAAACCAGCCTTGGACAAGATTCCCTCCACCCAGGCAAAAAGACACCTGGCCAACCAGCGACTCTCAAAGGCGGCAGTCTTGGGGCATTGTTCTGAAGCCGAGGCATGGCGATGGCTATTGGAAGGCTATTCCGGTTGTGCCGCCTTCTTGACATAAAGGACGGCTAAAAAGCGGGCAGTAAGAGGCAAAAGGCGGGAGACCTGTGGAGACTTGATGCGGTCAAAGAGGCCCCCTCCCTCATCGGACGAAAGGGGATGGGTGGGCCTGAACCTTGAATGCCGCTGGGGGGAGGGCACAAAGTGCAAGGTCAAACCTCCCAGCCCCCTCACTTTGCCTGACACCAGATGCACCAAACTCCTTCCTAGAGGTGGGCCGCATCTAGAGGGAGGTGATGCAATTGGAGCAGGAATGAAGCAGATGAAAATGAAGGGAGAAAAGCAAAAGAAAGCGAAGGAAATTGTAGGAGGAGCGAGCTGTCCGAATCGCAACGACTTCCAGTGCCAGGGAAATGCGAGCCTCTGCATTCCGCGCTCGCTTTGGCAGGATGGCCATGCGGACTGCCCTGATGCTTCGGATGAAGGTACTGCATTTCTACTTCCATTGCTGATGTTTCATTTATTGATTAAATAGTGGCTGTAATATACTTTAATTAATAAGTTCAAGGTCCAGTTAATTCAAACTATATTTTGGATCTGGCCTGTGCAAGTCAGTTCTTGGATTCTGTCATAGTTTCCTTCACTGCACAGCTTCTGCCTCAGTGCACTAGCGGCCCCTTTTGGCTTTCCCAGAAGGCAACCGGTTCTCCTCCTCCAAAAGTCA
Organism: Ptycholaimellus sp. GST1_10; assembly: GCA_030248095.1. Taxonomy (NCBI): domain Eukaryota; kingdom Metazoa; phylum Nematoda; class Chromadorea; order Chromadorida; family Chromadoridae; genus Ptycholaimellus; species Ptycholaimellus sp. GST1_10. The sequence continues at coordinate 18,749 of JASANA010000552.1, forward strand.
GTCCGGAAACCCTGACCACTGCCCCTCTTTTCTCACCAACCCCCCAACAGCTCCAATAGGGGCTAATTCGATGCCCATCACCCGTTCTCAGTGTCAAAGGTTCAGAGCGCCTCCAATCCGGTCCCTCCCCCCAGTTTTTTGCCCCTTGACATTGACCAGCCTTTTTTTGCCCAGCCCGAACCTTCCTCCCATAACCAGCCGTCTGAATCGTCGGCAACTGTTTTTGCGGCCGACTAATTGCCAGACCTTCGCTGATATCGAATAACTGGTTCCCGCCCTGCTTGTCCCAAAATGGCCGCTCTTGTCTCCGGGCGTGGGAGCTTCAGCGATAGAGAGGGGCCATTTATGGGGGCCATGGCTGGCTGGCATTCTGGGGCGGGGTCCGCAATTTCCCACACACACATACACGCACTGAGGGGGCTACCCTGAGATGTCCTCGGGCATGCCTGACGGCCTTCTCAAGGACTCCCCTCATCCCAGCCATGTCTTTTCCAGGGTATCCACACCTCTTTGGGGCTGAGAGGTGGCCAAGGGCAGCTGAGTTTGCATCGCTAGAGCGCTCATGTGGGAGAGATGCGTGACGGTGGTGGGAGAAAATTCTTGAAAGGCTTGGTAATGATTTGTGGAGGAAACTATAGACGTCTATGCGTTCCTAGATCCCTTCCGTTCCTTGTGTTCATCGTCTGCACTGATCCCCCTAATGACGTTCTCCAATTCAATTTGGATGGATAAAAACAAACTAGATCAGCATTTGCGTCCGTTGAGAGTTTGAAGTGAGTCAGACAGTTCAGATTCCAGCAATCTTGGAATAGGGGGGCAGGAATCGCAAAATACACGTTCGTTTATGAGCCCGTCAAATGGGGAACAGGCTGAGGGTGGAGGACTCCTTGCCTGTTCCGCAATAACCGGGAAGATCGCCCTCAGCTGGGGAAGATCTGCCCGCAAGGCAGATGAGTCGCACTTTCGCTCTTCCACCCCCAGAACGCCTCCTTTAAAACCACTTCTTCCTACCCAGCAATGCAGAGTTTCAAAAAAACGCAAAACTTCTTCCAACGGACAAACTGCCAATTATGTAACCACATCCGGATTTATCAAAAACCTCCTAAAGAGAGAGGAAGGCAGAAAGAAAAGTGATTTGGCAAAGAAAATAGCAAAACTTTAGAATGCTTGCCCTGGCAGTTCGACTGCAAGTTCGGCAAGCCGCGCTGTGTGGACCTCTTCCAGCTGAACGATGGCGCCATCGACTGCAGCTCCGGCTTCGATGAGGGTTTCCATCTCATTTCCCTCCCATCACCCTCTGCCCCCATTCCGCTCTACTCTTTCCAAGCTTCTCCGGCTATAGATTACATCCGCAAAGCACACACACAGTAGGCGTCTGTCCAGCAATCACACAGCCTATGCACACACGATTTATGCTTCACTTGGAAGACATAACTGAGGCCAGTAGTTGGCTTTAGCCCTTGGCACCTAGAGTAGAGTAGAAGGGAGTTGCAGACTGCCCAGCCCACTACTTCGTCTGCATGGACCGCAGCGCTTGCATCCCGCCCGAGAAGTACATCGACGGCACCCCCGACTGCCCCGACGCATCTGACGAGCGTTAGCCGCTTCTGTTAGGAAGGGTCAAATGAATTAGAGGAAGCTCGTGGATTAGCTTTGAGAATCACTTGATAGCGAAGTGTAATCGCACCTTTGTGGCCTGTACTTCAACAATGTTGTCTAGATGCCATTCCACCTACTGCTGGTGTTGTAGCATAGAGCACATTTGCCTCAAGCACAGCTGCACTGGCTTGATATTGATTAGACTTCTAGATAATCCCAAGATTAGAACTGATAAGTCAAAGACTTTCTTTTTGACCAACTGAAACATCATTAAGCTCAGTTAAAGCAACAGGGGCGCTAGAATTGCAGCTTGCCCGGCGGCACATTTCCTGTGCGAGGACCGCTCGGAGTGCGTGCACGTGGACCGCTTTCAGGACGGACAGGAGGACTGCGCCGACGGCTCTGACGAAGGTTCGCCCCACGCAAAATCAACTGCTATACCAAAGATACTTGCTAAAACAAGTGAAATTTATAAAATTAACTGAACTCGATAGTTAGAAAAACAAACGAAAGACTTATCAGCTTTTTCCACAATTGAGCATACGGAAACCATTGAAATACAACAAAAATAGGAATATTCCCTCTTATTGTTGAAACATGAAAGAGACCTTTTGATGAGAATGGTTATTCTAGGTTTGGTTTGGTTGCTTAATCAGTCTTGCTCCCAGCCTTTCAAACCCAAATTCACTTTCAAAAACTGTCAATGCCTTTTTAGACCGTTCTGTCTATGGACTGTTTTCTGGCTAGTTAGGCTGTTTTTGGCTCAGCCGTTAAGTGTCAGCCAATATGGGCAGGAGGGTAGAGGGCGGAATGAGGGGAGGTCGGCTGATGAATGGTTGTGGGGGGGGGGGGGGGCGCTGCCTTGAGGATGGCCAGTTCTTTGTGCTACGGCCTTGGAGGGCCCTGTGTGCCCAGCAATCACGGCCTGCCAATGGCCATTCCAAGCCGTCGCCTTACGGATGGCTAGTTTTTTGGCCTGCCGCAAACGAAGAATTTATCTTTATTCTGCTCATCTAGACAATCATGGGCCAAAACTGTCTTTTGAAGAGATGCTGAGGCTTTTTTACTCGGACAGAAAGGATTTGGTCGTTCACGAATGCATATTATTAAACTATTCATATATTTACGTTTTGTAAGAATCTCTGGCATAGAAACATGGCCAACGTTTATTGGGAAAACCATAGCCCTCTCTGGGACAGGGCTTTGTTTAAAACATCAAGTCATTGCTTAATCCATTGAGCCGTTTGTCATCGGAATTCGAAAAGCTTGGGAAAGGTAGAAACTTGGTACCCCACAGGCTGGCGGTAGTCATGGCGGGGGTGAAGAAAAAAGTGGGAGGAGTCAGAGTGATGAGGCGTGCAAAGCCCTCCACCCCGCTCCCGGACATTTCCGAAAGTTCAGAACACTCCCGGGGGTTTTTCTGAAGTTCTTGCGCCGGCTACGCCCTACTCCTGGTACTATTGTCAGTCCTTGGTACTCCACGACTTATGGTGGTAGCCGTAGTAGCTCCCTATCGGTCGCTACGGCCAAGATAAGCCTCCAAAAAAATTTTGGAAAAGGAAATTTTGGGCGGTCCCAAAAAGTAGTCCGGGAGTGTTCTGGCCCCGTGCAAAGGCCATGCCTGGCACTAATCGCATTGCCTAGCACACACACTGGCATTGATCAGTGGAGCGTGTAGGGGATTAAGGCAAGTCGATGCCTTTTTCAGGCCCACTAATGGGGCGTTGGCACCCATTAGGCTGGCCAATCCTATATGCCTTGTCACAGAGTCAACAAAACTGACTTTGGCATGGCTTTGAAGTTTATGGTATGGTAATAAGTCTAGACACATTACATAAGTTTTCGCATAATTTTGACACGAAAAACATTTTACTCTGCTCGTTATAAACGCAGAACATAAAAAATAATTTCCATCGTTCAATTTTCGCGATCCATAAAGAAACTCCCAAAATGACGTCATATTTGTTGATGTCAATTTTATCCGCGTGGCAGAAAATGAGCCACAAATTAATCGGATTATTTACTACGAATGTCGCAAACGCAAACGTCGATACTCAATCGGAGAGCCAATTGAAAGACGTCGGCAGTATTTTCAGGAAGAAAGATGCCTGAAACGTAAGAAGAGTAAGTAGGTGGATTGCAGCCTGCACAGCGTTCCAGTTCGAGTGTTTGTGCGGAGCGCCGCGGTGCATCGGTTTCCAGGCCTTCCGGGACGGGGCCAAGGACTGCGCCGACGGCAGCGATGAGTTTCTCGGACAGGTCTACCATTTCATATTCCTTCATCGCCTCTCTTACATCGCTTTAATTTGCTGCATAAATTGTTTTAGAAGTAATTGGTTTTTAAAGTGTAAAATTTGAGTTTCAACGCGAGGATGTTTCAAAAATATCAACCATCCGTCGATGTTCTTTAGCTCTCCCAATATACTTCAACTTCAACGGTTGATTGTATAATTACGCAGTTGCTATCGGCAGCATATTAAAAGTTTTCTGTCCAACTGTGGCAATTTAAACTTCTAAAAACTATAAGCGCTCGGCCATACTATCTTTTCTATGCTGCAAATGAGGGAATAAATTGCTCTTATTTTCTCTCAGATAAACTCTGAGCCCCAAAAAAATCCAAGTAGAGAGTTAAGATGGAATTAAGAAATTAAGAATTAAGAAACACCTGGAAAAAGCTGTCTGATTTGACAGAAGCCAGATTGCAGGTGTACATCGACCTGGATGTGTACCGGTGTCCCGGGGACGGTTCCCAGCCCCGGAACGAGACCATTCGCATTCCACAGCCGCCACCCACCGGTCCCATGGTTCCCTGCGGCCAGGAGCACAAAGGCCTTTGCCTGGAGGAGCTGGGCGAAATGTGCCTGGTTCGTTTTCCTCGCCTTCGTGTTTCTAGTTGAGGAATTATCGGGAAGGGGCAGCGTCATTCATGAAGTTTAGCATGCGTCGGTTTGAGACTGGAGAGCACTAACTCAATGGATTGAAATTACAATCGCGCCTTGCGAATTAATTTACCACCTGAAACATCAGGCATCTGTATTTCTCGGCAGTATCCAATCACAACACCCTATAAAGGGGAAATAGCTAGGAAATAGCCAGCAATAAATGCGAAATGAAATTGACTGATTAGGAGAGGATGTTGCCAGATTATTGCCGGCTCTCCGCGCTGCATGTGCGGCATGGGCCGAGTGCGAATGCCCGGCTCCCGTGCCTGCGTCCTGGCCAGCCCGGAAACCAGCGAACCAGACACCACTGCTACCTCCAGAAGTTGGCCTTTTTCCAGCTCCTCCAAAGAGCATCCATCCGGGTCTTGTTGAGAAGAAGAATTTCAGTAGTCCTCCGTTCGTCTGGCTTCAATCAAATTATTGAATTGCCATCAAATTGAAGCTAGCGCTAAAAGAAAGTCTGAGCAGAAAAGTTTGATCGGAATTAATTTTTGGCGACGGTTTTTGAGTTTTATGACATGATTGTGGTGCTAGTAAAACATATTGGCTGTAGGAGGCTGTAGGAACTTCTAAAATAATGAGAGGTATAACCTAGGTCCAGCCAGACGACCAACGCGAGCCACAGAGCCGGAAACGTATGCTGTCTCCGACAGCACAACCGAGACTCCGCGTCTGCCCATCCTCAAGCCCAGCGTTCTCGACGAGGTTCTAGCTTTTTCAGCTCCCATTGAAATACTGATTTTCCCAGTTTTTGGTTGGCTTTATTTTCTACCGCGTTGTTTTGAAAACCAAATAGTGACAATTCTAGGCATTGATTTGCACTGAAGGTGCCGTAATTCGATACAATAGTTGTTCCTGTTGGAAGAATAGAAAAAACTGAACCCTTTGGCAGGTGCGACAGGAGGAGAAGCGTGTGGCGGTGGTGGGGGACTGCGACCCAAACATAGGCGCCAATGCCTGTCCGGGTGTCAACGAAGTTTGTCGTGACAGCGGCGGCGGTTTCTACGCCTGCCTCTGCAGCAACCATCACATCCGCCATCCCAACGGCCAGTGCATGGGTGTGCCATCTGCCTCGATTTGTCATACCCTTAATGGATTCCATCATTTCAACCAGCAAAGACTAGGGTTTATTGATGGGCTTTGCAGCGCTGGTGAATGAATGCGAGGGCCCGTCAAATGGAACGCTGAACGAGTGCGATGCGAACGCAGTGTGCATGGACAATCCGGTCAGCTACGAGTGTCTCTGCAGGGAAGGCTTCATCGACATGAGCCCCCAGCCGCGTGTCCAGCCAGGGCTCAAGTGCCTTCCATGTAAGCTTTTGAATAGTTGAAGCCAATTAGAGTTTATTCAAAATGTGTCTTAAAAATTGAGATTATCAAATCAAAATTATTATTTTTTATCTAATTGTTTTTGCTTAGCATTTTTGATTTCTATTCATGTTTATTTATGTTTCGCTGGAAAATAGCTGCCAGTATGCATAGGTATTTGACTGATGTCAAGCGATAAGCGATTGTTCCATAACAAAAAAGCAGAGATCCAACCATCCCAAAATCATAAAGAATTGCTTGTAGGCAATAAGCTGAGCCAATTTCAGTGGTGAACGAGTGCCTGGATGGTGGTGCGGACTGCGCGGAGATGGCGGAGTGTCTGGATCTGCCAGGCGGCTACACCTGCCGCTGTCTAGACGGCTACAGAGACGTCAGCCCCGACCGCGTCCGTCGCCCCGGCCGCATGTGCACGCTGCGTTAGTTTTTGTCTATGTCTGCCTGACATTGGCGTCCTCTCCTTTGCCTCGCTCATCCCTCGCCTGAATGAAACATTCCAGCAGTTGGAACAGTTGGACACAACAGTTGGAAGTATTGTATGGAGAATAGTATGTATTCAGACTTTTCGAACAGCTTTCAAAATCGTTTCTTTTGAAAACTTTTGCGAGCCAAAATTAAGCACCGGCTAAATGGCAATATAAACCTGGCGCTTCTGAAACAGCGCCAGCCCACCAGCTTGGTGCACTGTTGGCCAGGCGCTGTTTTAGAAGATAGGACTAGATTCATTGCTAGGATTTTAGGAGTATTTGGTTTAGCCGAAATGTCCAGAATTGGTTTTGATAAGTGGATGTTATCCATTGACTAAGCCTAAAAGATGTTGCAGAAGGGAGCGGGCACTGCTCAGACCCGGAGCGCAACGACTGCTCCTCCATGGCCATCTGCAGGGACAGCCCTGACCCGCCCTTCTACAGCTGCATCTGCCCTTTACACACAGTCGATGTCAGCCCCACCCCTGTGGACCGCCCCGGCCGCATCTGCATGCCTCGTTAGCTCCATTTCCTTCTCTCAGCGTAGAAGATAATGCTAGTGGAGGAAAATTGGCGAAAAATATGCCATTGGAGATTTTATTGCTAAGGCTAGATCAAAATTGTTTCAAACAATTAATAAAGGTTTGGAAACAAAATGACAATTTTGAACGGTGTGACTTTTTGGGGGAAAATAAGCTTTGAAAATCAAATGGAATATTCTTCTGCTCGGTTTTTTCTCAAAACAACGCTGCCAAGTACATTTTTCATTTTTTCAAATCAAAGCCAGCAGCTTGAATACTCAACTGCAACATATAGTGGCGGCCTCAATGGTCTCATCTGCCAATTGCACTGAACAAGCCAGAAACTCTTCAGTTCCCAGACCAATTCCTGCCTATCTCCCCATCTAAGCGGAGTGAAAGAGTATTGCAGTGGTGAACGAGTGTCTGGAGGGCGTGCACAACTGCAGCGCCCAGGCAGAGTGCTCGGACACCCCGCAGGGCTACGACTGCCGCTGTCGTCCCGGCTTCATTGACCAGAGCTCCGAGCAGCCCGGCCGCCAGTGCCAGGCTCAAGGTTTGCCACTTTTTATTCGCTGCTGGCCACCTGCTTGTCTGATGTTTCGCTCATTTTTATTTATTAATCCGTAAACTGTATGGGACTGATTTGAGATCGCATTGCGAGAGCTGTATGATAATTGGCTTAAAGAGCTGTATATGGAGCTTGTTGACGAATGAATGTCGTTAATCTAATTCAAAATACCCCTGTAGTGGTCATCAATTCGAGAGATTCGAGCCTCAATTGTCTGGCCAAAAGAGCAAGGTCCAGTTAGCCACCGCAAATCGGCCAGTCAGATCTCAGATGAGGCCAATTTGCACCACCCCTTCCAAAACTGGCCCAGGGGGGAGGGGCAGGGAAAAAAGCCTACACCAGTCAAGGCGAGGACAAGGCCTGACCTTTCATCAATCTTCGCCTGTCCTGTGCAGAGGCGTCCTAATTGGGGCTGGAGGCCCATTCCCTTGCACACTCTCCCAGCGGCTAGCATCCCTTTGTTGTTTGGGCGTCCTTGTGGCAGGCGTTCCTCCTTTATGGAAGCAGTCCCTTCAGTGACCCGCTCTCTTCTTTGTCTCATGAGCTGAGAGGAGCTGTTCTTCCGGCTTTGGCCATCCTCTCCATACGGCCAAGGTTGCACTCCATAATCCCTCCCCAGGCAGACCTTGATCCACTCCCGACCACCTTTGGGTTTTTGAGGAGATGGAAAGGGGATTTCGGGTTCGCGAGGCGCCAAAAACACAACTCGTTAAGGCAAAGGTGTTTGCCCTTTTCCCCGGGTCGGAAGTCTAGGGGGGCGGGGCGGGTTTTTGCCCAGAGACAGGTCCATCAGTGGAGTCTCCCCTTCCTCCCGACCCTCTAGGGAAGGGCTCAGTTTGGGACGAAATGGAGGCGGACTTTACCCGGGGTAGGGAGAGTGCTGGGCCATTCATAATCTCTGCCAAGGGCGAGTGGGTGGCATCTCCGGAAGAGGTGGGAGGAGGGGATGTTCGCTGGCTGGAGTGTGGCGCAGTAAATTGGACGTAATGTCAAGAGGTACGGGTGGGAGGAAGGGGGGTAGCCAGGGGTTGCCTGGTGGTTCCTATCACTGGACGACTGGGGGGAGGGAGGGGAGAGGGAGAGTATTATGGAGGCTCTCCTCCCCCCACTGCCCCTTCTTTGCCCCATCTCCATGCCCCTCCTCCTCCTTCCTCTTACTACATTCAGAAGGAGGCCTCCTCTCCCCTGCGTGGCGCGTGTGTGTCCCGGTTGGTAGTGGACGGCGCGCTGTAACGGCGGGGTTGTTTTGGTGCGCGGGAGGCAGAAGGAGACGCCCTCTGCATCTGCCGGCATAAACGCTATCTGAGTCCACTCCTGCCCAACTTTGTCAGCCAAGAAATAGCCAGCAGCCAGTGAGAGCGAGGCTGCCTTTGGAGGGTTGAGATGGGAGGAGCTCAGCTCCTGGCACTGCTCATTGCCGGAGCTTTCGGGCAGCAGGGTAAGTTGCTTCGATGGGGTATTTTGGATTGACGGTGCTAAATGGCTGTGCGATTGTGTGACTGTTGGGCTGTGCTGTTTGTTGCTCTTTTTCACTAGCAGAGCGCAGAGTCTTTTGCCCTGACTTCTTTTGAAGAATATTGTTTGTAACGTGAATAACCGATACTGATAGGAAAACCTGTGAAACATTTTCTAGGATTGCAGTTTGATATCTGTGCCTGGTGATGTCTCAAAATCGATATTTGAGTCCGGCTTTGACTCACTCAGATTCTGATATCATTCTCCAAAGCCCTGCGGCGTGATGACTGGCTGCCATTCACTGCTTGATACCAAAATGAGCGGAATAATGAGTGTGTGCGTTTGACTGATTCACAATCAGATCTTATCACTGGTCACCCCCTGCGGCCATGAATGACTCATCTGAACATGTGCAGGCCTGAACCCGTGCGAGAACCCCACGCTCAACGACTGCCACGAGGAGGCGGTGTGCAGTTCGCAGAACGACGGTTTCTTCTCCTGCGCCTGCCCGGACGGATTCATCGACATCAGCCCCAACCGCAGTCGACAGCCAGGCCGCCTATGCCAGAAAGGTACGCTCACCTGAACCAAGGCTTGCCTCTCATCTGGGCTGGGGAAAATGACTCCGGATGATGTTTCAAGCAGGAATGGGCCAGCCAGTAGTAGGCACTTGAATTAATGCTTTTGTGTAGGATTCCACAAAATTCAAACAAGTATATGGCGCAGAGCGCAATAGGTGACCGCGGAGCTCTCAACATACCCCATTTTTCAACCTTTCTACCTAAAAAAGTTATGTTTCAAATGCTCCGGGACTTGTCAAACCTCTCCAGATCTTCCTCAAATTTTATTTCCTTTCAGGAAAAAAAAAGTTTGTCAATATCCGTTGAGAATTGAGCCTTTTACAGCATACCCAAATTTTCGACCTTTCTACCCAAAAAAGTAATGTTTCAAATGCTCGGAAACCAGTTCCACCCCTCCATATCTTCCTAAAATCTCATTACCTTTCAGGAAAAAAAAAGTTTGTCCAAATCCGTTGAGAATTGAGCCTTTTACAGCATACCCAAATTTTCAAACTTTCTACCCAAAAAAGTAATGTTTCAAATGCTCGGAAAACAGTTCCACCCCTCCAGATCTTCCTAAAATTTTATTACCTTTCAGGAAAAAAAAGTTTGTCCCGATTCGTTGAGAATTGAGCCTTTTACAGCATACCCAAATTTTCAACCTTTCTACCCAAAAAAGTAATGTTTCAAAAGTTCAAATTCCGGGTCTACCCCTCCAGATCTTCCTAAAATCTCATTACCTTTCAGGAAAAAAAAAGTTTGTCCAAATCCGTTGAGAATTCGCCCGTTCCCAGCATTTCCAGACATACATATATATATATATATACATATATACACATGAGGACAAAAGTTGAGTAACCTCTATAGACCGCGGAGCGGCCCTTCGGGCCGCTCCGCGGTCAAAAATCAAGTGAAATGTGAGGTTTGAAATTATTGCACGAAAATTGTTTCAAAATTACTGAAATCATAGTCAAATGAAATTACAGCGCTAAAAAGGTGCATTTTCGGGCATTTCGCGTTTTAGCAGGCTAACGAGCAGTCGTGAAATACGCAAATATATCTAGTCTCCGGAAAGGCTCAATCTTTGTGGTCATTCTTGTAATCTCTAGCCCAACTATTTTGAGCATCCAGTCTTCAAATTGTTAGTTTTTTTAAAATTTCTAGAGCCTAGTTCATGGCAAATGGGAGTCACTGAGACTGGCGCCATTTTGTCAGCCTCCGTCTCGCTCTAATCACTGCCATCAGAAAAACAAGGCCAGGCTTGGCATGCCAGGGAGAGAGGAATGAGGGGCAATGAGGCCAATCACGCTGTAACAGGCCAATCGCCGCCCACCACACACACCCAAATGCCACCCTCCCTGCTCTCCTTTTTTCTCCCTCCTCCCCCCTGCCACTCCTGAATGATAGACGACGTCTCGGTATCAGGCCTTGATGTCTCACTAGGTCAGGAACCCCTCGGTTCTCTCCCTACCACCTCCTATTGAGGCCGAACGGACTTCCGTCGCATTCCCGAACCGTTCTCTGCGCTGTGTTTTTTGGGGGCTGACTCTACTCAACTTGATCTTGTCCACCCGCCAATCTTGTCTACCCTCCTCCCCAACACGAACTAATGCGTTAATGGAGGTGAGGGACGCAGAAAAGACAATTTCTGGTTTGATTGCGGGCTTGTTTGGGGAGGGCGAATGGCCATTGTGTTCGGGCGATTGCTGGGCCCGAAAAAACACTGGGACAGGAAGGGAACGGGAAAGAACAGCCTCACTGGTGGTTGGCAGGCTGATTCTAGGACCGTTTGAGTTTGTCGGAAAAAGAGAGCCTGAGATGAAATGGAAAGGGATACGCTTGGGGTTTGGGCAAGGGGTCATCGGCACTGGCAGACTTTAGGGGGCAACTCTTAGAGAGGATATGCGTGGAATGACCTTGCGGCTTTGCCTTTCACCTTTCCCATCCCTTCCGCCTTAGGAAGGGGCTGGGCAAAGGGGGGTGGGATAGGGGGACAGGGGACATTTAAGGCTGTAAAGGATCGTTGGTTTCTTCTGGCCAGATCCATTGCGCCACTGGGAAAAATCGCCCAAATTGCACCGTCATAGCCAGGTCACAGGGCACAATACACAGTGATGCATTGAGGTTGCGTGCGAAAGGCAACGAACTTTGAGCGCGCACACATGCCTCTTTAGGACATTTGTAGCCGGTGACAAATGGAAGGAAGGAGGGGGCACCAGTGCGTACTCCGTGAGTCAAGAAAGAGAGTGCCAAGAGACCCCCTAGGCATTCACTCTCTGACCCAGTTGCTGCCATGGCCGCCTTTCACTTTCTACCTTGGGCCTTCAGTTCCCTGACTTGTTGCGGCAGGGAAGGGGACAGGGATAGAGGACAGAAAGGCTGGTCTAGACAAGATTCTAGGGGAGGCACTCCTGAGGGGTGTCTGAAAAGAGCGGCTAATTTGCGGGAACTGGACGGCAGGGCGACATGTGGTGGCTGGGTGGAACAGGAGGTTCTCTGCCATGCCTCTCAACCATCCTCGCTGACCCTGCACGGGGTTCAAGGGCTTATGAGAATTAAATGGGTCTAGAAAATTATCACTGGATTGGCATGTGGGCTTCTAGTAAACGAATTTACGAGAAATATATAAATTAATCGTCAACTTCAACACAGGATCATCAGATATTGTTGGCGTTGTCCATTTTAATTCGAGCTAAAACATCTCGAGCATGGATAACGAAAGACAATGTAATGTAAAATTCCACAAGCGAGCCACATCAGTTTGCAAAGACTAGTGGTTCTCAAACCCGTCCCTTCTAACGCCCAAACTCAAAAGTATCCAAAAAAGCATTTCAATCCAATTCCCACCAAATCCTCTTAGCCAAACCAAATCCTCCAACAACCCTGCAGAGGTGAACGAGTGCGCCCTGGGCACCCACCGCTGCGACCCCAACGCGGACTGCCTGGACACCCCTGAGTCCTACGGCTGTCGCTGTCGAGAAGGCTTCTTGGCGGTGCCAGACCCCGCCAACCCTGCCGCCGGACCCACCCAGTGCCAGCGAAGTTGGGGCCTTTTCCAATCTGCGCAATTACCCCACTTTTGAGCAGCTGCCAAGCATTTGAATGCTCTGTTCATGCGTTTGGCTTCACCGCCCTTTGAGTGTCTAAAAGCTAATAGTTCAGAGCTAAGCTCAAGTCGGAAAGGCCAAAACGTGTTTTTGAGTTGAATTTTGAAATTGATTTAGCTTGGATTTTTATTTGAAATCACAGAATAAAAGCCCCCCAAAGTTTGGCCTAAACTCCGGCTGCCCAATGGAAGAAGCAAAGTGCTGGCCTGTTTGCAGTCGCGGGATGCAGCAACACGGCCTGCTCCCCGAACGCGGAGTGTCGGGAGAGCGAGACGGGCCCAGTGTGCCAGTGCCGCCCCGGATTCATCGACCTTAGCCTCCAGCTCGGAGCCGCCGACTTTGGACACATCTGCCAGCCTTGTCAGTTCCTTTTTCTCTTCTAGCATGCTTTTTAGCATGCTATGTTAGCAATCCCATCATTTCCAAATTAGCCCAAAATGAATTTCTCGACCCCCTATGCAACAGAGAAACATGTCTGAAGCTTGCGCTGAAATTTCGTTTAATTGGAAAGAAATGGAAAGGCAGGGTTGAATTGGAGTGGTGAACGAGTGTGCGCTGGGCTCGCACAACTGCAGCCCCGCGGCGGACTGCATCGACAGCCCGGAAGGCTTCCTCTGCCGCTGTCGGGATGGCTTCAGCGACGAATCGCCGGACTTCAATCAGCCCGGCCGCATCTGCTCCAGAGGTTGGCGCTGAATTTTTAGGATGGGAAGGATGACTGATCTAGGCTGCTGAAGGGCAGAAATGGTCTGATTATCGGTTTGGCGATCTGCCTACGCATGCTGGAAATGAAGTAATGATATGAAAAAAGAGATAAGAAATTCAGTTAAACACGAGGCTATCATTGACACCTTGTCAATTCCAGAGGGAAAGCTGCCAACTTTTAGACTGTCAACTTTTAAAAATTTCACAATTACCCTGCTTTCCTCTCCAAAAATTGCCAGCATTTCGCCCCTCATGCCAGTCACCATTTTGCCATATGATTTAATAATTTCCCATATAAAGGCAACCCCTTCCCTTAGGCTGGGTCCCCGAGCCCCCCGAGTGCGACGTGAACGACCCTCTAAGCTGCGATGCCTCCAAGCTGGAAGTCTGCTCCTTCGTCAACTCCACCTACAAGTGCCTCTGCCCCCGCGGCATCGGACGCCTGCCCGACGGTGCCTGCCGGGCGCAGAATGAGTGCTTGGATCGCCGCCGCCACAACTGTGCCGCCGAGGCCCAGTGCATCGACACGGCACAGGGCTTCACCTGCCAGTGCAACCTCGGCTTCGCGGACGTCTCCCAGGTGAGGAGGAGGGAGGCTTTGGGCTGGAATTTTGGGGTAGATTAGTTTGGATTGGTATTTTGGGGTAGATATTGGTTTGGATTGGAATTTTTGGGCAGATGAGTTTGAATTGGAATCTTTCGGTAGATGAGTTGGGAAGATAGGTTGCTTTAGGCGGAATTGATAGTGGGGGAAGAATTTGTGGGTATAGGGCGAAGGGTAGTTGCTGCGCTTTTTGCCTTGAGCATTGACAAAAAGCTCTGCGTGAAAGAGTCATCAAGAAACCGGAATAGAGAACTGACGAACTAAATTTTTGAAACAGGGGAATCACGGGAAACCCCCAACTATTTATCGTACCCCATTTTGCTTGAATAACTATGATCTCCTCCTAAAAACACCCAACCGATCACCAAGCCAGAAGCCTGGCATACCTTTCCACCTGTCTACTACCACTGCTTTTGTATCCATCCATCCATAGCTGCAGACAGAGGCAGGAGCACAGGCTGATGACAAACCAAAAAATCATCTGCAGGACAAAGTGAATCGTCCGGGACGGATCTGTCGTCAGCTGGTGAACGAGTGCCTGGACCCGGCGGCCTTCGGTGTGGACTGCGACGAGGCGGCGGTGTGCGTGGACACCGAGGAGTCTTTCACCTGCCGCTGTGGGCCCGGCTTAGCTGACATCAGCCAGGACCTTGCCAGCCTCCCCGGCCGACACTGCGTTCCTGGTTCTGCTTTGGCCTTCGCCTACTCAGTTGTCTCCTGCTTCACTGACCTAATTTATTTGATTTATAAATCCATTTCTGGTAATACGAATTCCACTACCGCCTTTTGAAAATAGTTAGTTGAAAAGACATATAGGGGAATTATGGGAGATGAATAATGAATTCACTAATTTCCCATATCGCATTGTATTTCTGTCAAAGTAATCATTCCAAGTTTACTATGACTTCTTTATCTTCCCTTTTAGTTGAAATGAAATTGATATAAGCGGATTGCAGCCATCAACGAGTGCCTGGACAAGGGCCTGAACGACTGCAGCCACAACGCCATTTGCGAGGACGCCAAAGTGGGCTACACCTGCCGCTGTCGGGATGGCTACTTGGACACCTCCTCTAACATCACCGCCTACCCTGGCCGCTCCTGCGTCAAGCCCAAGAGCCTGCAATTCGGCCTCACCACCCCGGACCCTTTCAATGTTACACTTTCATGCTTTCTTGGAAATAAGCTCACATTGCTCTAGGTCAGCGTTCATGCCTTGACATACATAGCCTGAAACATCAGACATTTGGATGATATTTGAGGCAGGGATGAGATGGGAGGAAGAGTAGTTTGTTTGCAGCTGGATGTGTGCGACCCGAATCGGCCGACCTGTAGTGCTGGTGAGGTGTGCGAGCTGGACAGCGCCTCCAATCGCCACATCTGCCAGTGCCAGCCTGGAGCAAGGCGATGGCTGGACGGCACCTGTCGAGGTTCGTTTATTTCTAAATTTAGGCAATTTTGAACTGACTAGCTCTGGGGCAAATAACTTTTAACCTTCCGTTTGATCTGCGTAGCAAACAGCCTGAAAGAAATGTACTTAAATTTATAAGTTTGGAATTTTCATTTTAGAAAAAATGAAGCCTTCATTTAGCCGAAAATTGAACCTGTTCGCCTAAAGTTTGAAACTATTTTGGAAATTTCATGAGCATTTTCAGACAACCAAATCAGCAAAAAACAGCATTTAGATGACCCATACATTTCTGCCGCACTTTTAAGTTAAAACCTTTCTTCGCTTCACCGCTTCCCACAAAAATCAAACCTCCATTCAAGTGGGACTCCAAAATGAACTCCAAGCAATCAGTCCCATGACCTTGCAGTGTTCGAGGCGTGCAGCGAGGAGCAGGCCAATGATTGCGATGGGAACGCCATCTGCTCCAACGTCTTCGACTCCTTCCAGTGCCAGTGCCGCCCCGGTTTTCTGGACGTCTCCCCCAATCCCCTCCTGGCCCCCGGCCGCGTCTGCAAGGAGCTGGTCAACGAGTGCGCCACCCGAGGCGCCAACGACTGCAGCCCTTTCGCTGAATGGTTGCGCACTTACTTGTCTACTCAGACGGCTGATGTTTCGCCCTGGAAATAAACTCGGCTAGAGTTAAAAATGATTCAATGGGTTGTTGTAGTTATGGGATCAGGAAAGCAAAACCCAAGTAAACATTGGTGGCGTTTTGCAGTTTCTTGCGGAGGATGAGGCTAGTTTAGGCGCTTCCACAGTGTGGAACAAGATATATACTTTGAGTGACAGAGAGTAAAGTTGTCCAAGGCTGCCCTACAATAAAAATGTTCCCGCCTTCGTAATCTTGGCAGAAATGCAAGATAAGCATAATTGCAGCATCGACACTCGGGATCGGTTCTACTGCGTCTGCCAGGACGGCTACCTGGATGTCTCCTCAGAACTGGAGTTGGCCCCTGGACGCGTCTGCGTGAACGCCTCCAACGAATGTGCTCATCGTTCCCTGCACACCTGCGATGACAACGCGGACTGCGTCGATCTACCACAGGGCTACGCCTGTCAGGTGCCATACCCATTTCCTTCTCTAATCTGCTTCCAGCCCTAAGCTTAAACTAAGCCCGTCTTTTGGAAAAAAGGTACTTTTTGAAACTCTGAGGTAAGATCCTGAGCCCTCCTATCTGCAGAATCATAGACCCAATGTCGTGTCGGTGGATTAGGGATGCCCTTTGTGGGAACTAAAAGAGAAAGTGGTGAAACATTAGGCTGAGGACGGCTATAAGAGGCTGACAATTTTTCAGATAGAGACAGCAGAGTAGATGCGAAATCAGTTTCAGTGATAGGAAAGTGCATGGAGTGAATTTGCAGTGTGCACCGGGCTTTGTGGACGTGAGCACAAGCGCAAATCTGCCCAATGGGCGAGTGTGCACAGTGCAGACAGCCTGTCCGAAACAGAAGACGGATCTCATGTTCCTCATCGATGGTTCTGGCTCCATCGGCAGTTTCATCTTCAAGAACGAGGTACTCTTTATCTTCTTTTTCCACCATCTCCATAGCTACTCTCTTTGCATTCATTGATCTTCAAACATTCCTCTGCAGGTGTTTTGATCCCTAACCTTTGATAAGCCTTTTGCCCCGATTGTTCTGGCTCAAAATTAAGCCTTCTGTCATTAGGTGCTGCGATTTGTGCGAGAGTTTGTGGAGCTGTTCGACATCGGCGTGGGGAAGACGCGAGTGGGCGCCATTCAATACTCCGACCAAATTCGTCACGAATTCGACCTTAACCGATTCACGGTTGAGCCTAAAATGCCTCCTAAGGGAATAGAGATAGAGCATGCAATTGGGCAGGACAAATCGGGGGTGCTGGAGGGCATCCGCAGCATCAACTACCTCACCGGCCTCACTAGAACCGGCTCTGCCCTGGAGCACATGACCACCGAAGGCTTCAGGTTTATTCCTGGCCCATCATATCCATGTCTAAAGGATTCCGCCTTACTTCATTTGTCAATTGTTCAATTGCCACATGGATATAATTATGAAATATAAGTCCTCATGAGCACCTCTCAAAAAGCCCGAAAACTCAAAACCTATTCCAAATTTCCCAATTTCTCCTCAAAAACCTCAAAAACCCTGTCCCCAACTGCAGTGCTCGACGCGGGGCCCGCCCCTTGAGCGAGGAGGATGTAAGCCGGGTGACGATCGTGATCACGGACGGGCGAAGTCAGGACAACGTGAGTCTGCCGGCGGAGAAGGCGAGAAGAGCGGGTGTGCAGATCTTTGCCATCGGCGTCACCGACCACGTCCTCAAGAGCGAGCTGGAGGCCATCAGCGGCTCCCGACAGCGCTACTTTCACGTCAATGACTTCACCGATCTGGACATGCGCCTGAGGTACTCACTCTGCCCATGTTTCAGTAAATAAATATATTAGGCAGGAACTCTTTGCATTTCAATAATTGACCTTTTTGACGTTGATGTTTTGAATCTTGAGGAAACTTTTGATTGCAAAGGTGTAATTGAAGATCGCTGATCCAGAAGGAGGCCTGTCCAGCCGGCCCAATTCAGCTGAAGCAGAGCAACACCTGCGACCCGGAGACCCACGACGGCTGCTCCCGAGCCTTGAACGAGATCTGCGTCAGTCAGAACGGACGCCTCTCCTGTGCCTGCCCCTCCGGATTCCAGGTAGTCTTTTTCACCCAGCTTTCAGTCTAGTTTTGTTTCATAGACCTCTTGACAGCAAAATTAATTACCCATAGCGCCCACGCAAAGGTCCCGCTCTGTCTCCTCTAGGTCTGTCATGATCCAACAATCAATGCTCATCCATGCTTTTTTAAATTGAAAGAGATGTTCAATCATGCAGCGCAATCGACGAACGCAAGTGTGCGGTGGAGAGCTGTGCAACAGCGACCTGGCCACCTCCTGTCGATGGCCGGACGTCTGTCGTCTCACGCCGCACCGGAACTCCAGATGTGCCTGCGCCGCCGGCTTCTGGCGTCACTATCAGACCGGCGATTGCGGTTCCTACTTTTTTCTTGCACTATGTTTGAGAATTTCGAAACAAGCCACCTGTGTGGAAAAAACTAAGAAATTTGCAAAAAAATATTTTACTCATAAATCGACTTTCAATGTTGTGAATGGGGGCCAGGCCCGGGATTGAAACAGCAGGATGGGCAGTCAATAGCAAGATTTGCATACAAATTCAGCCTTTGTCCAAACGATGTTGGTGAGTTGAAGATCGGTCCAAATCCACATTTATATTAGCCTAAATTCCATTCCATTTTTTTGCCGTTAACTACCCAACTTCACATTTTCTTCTCCCAACCAAGCATAATCCTCAGCTCAAATCCAACCCTATCTTAAACCAATCCCCCAATCCCTCAGCCACTCCCTTCTCCTAAACCTCAAAAATTGGCGCCAAAAATTACCCCAAACTCCCAGCCCCTCCTCAAATGCAATCCTCAATAACTGCAGTCATCGACTCAACATTTGAGTATTGGTATACAATATAAGATTTCAATATAGTTTCCATCATGAAGGTGTATGTATACATGATGATGATGGAATCTATATTGACATCCTATATTGTATACCAATGTCAATTATAGAGTCGATGACTGCAGTTATTGATGATTGCCTTTGAGGAGGGGCTGGCAGTTGGGTTGTCAATTTCAGCGTCAATATATTCACCTCCATGTTTCCATGCTGCAGTGAATGGAGTTCTCCTCAGCCACTCTCTTCTCCTGAACCCCAAAAATGGGCGCCAAAATTGACCCCCAACTCCCAGCCCCCTCCTCAAGTGCAATCCTCAACAACTGCAGTGAATGGCAAGCTGCCGGCGGAAGATCAACGCAGCTGTGCCGTGGGCGACTCCGCGAGCTGTCCGCCGAACGAGATCTGCCGACGGGGGGCGGACGGGCGCAATAGCTGCGTCTGCAGCATCGGGCTGGCCAGGAACTCGAAGACCAACCAGTGCGTCATCCCCGGCAGCTGCGACCCCGCCGACCCACAGGCCTGCGACGCCAACCGCAAGGAGGCCTGTCTGCCCCATCTCGACTTCCACACCTGCCAGTGCCCTACGGGCTATAGAAGGTTTTGTCCTGCTTCAATTGAAGCTCAGCTGTGGTTAATGGGTGGGAGGGGATTGAATAGAAAGAGATGTTTTCCGTAAAAGTGGTGCTTTTAATAAATTTAGAATAACTATGAAACGAATTTCGAATTAGCCTTTGAAGAATTCTTTTGCTAGCTTTACCATTTTATTTCTGGGGCGGCAAATGTTTCATTCACCCAGGTCCTTTTGCCCTCCTTCATCAATCATCGATACTCGAAACGAAGCATAGTATTCAATTCAATTTACTCCTGTCCACTGCAGACATTCGGTGACGGGGCTGTGCCTGCTGAACGAGTGTCTGACTGGGCAGCACGACTGCCACCAGTTCGCCAGGTGCACGGACACGGACCACGGCTTCATCTGCGCCTGCGCCCCCGGCTTCATCGACCAGAGCCCCGACCCCGCCACCCGTCCCGGACGCAGCTGCCAGGAGGTGGAGATCGACGAGTGCGCTCGCGGCACCCACAACTGCCCCCCTGATGCTGAGTGTTAGCCTTCTTTCCCTATTCAAGCTCCCCCAGCGCATCTACTCAGTCTCCCCATGTTTCAGCCTTAGAATAAATTGCTTTATTAACGTCTCATGGGTATTCCGTGGATTCTAATTTCTAGTACGACCTGATAACCTCTACTGTTTTCCCAACCTGGTTGGAAGAACAACAAATGTATTCTGCTGTTTAGCTGAGGATGTTGATAAAAAGATTTAGTATTTCGCTCTCAAGGTGTTTGAACCCAGTCAAAATTTCTTATCAAATCACTGCCTAAGTCATTTGCATAACATGCTGTCCTTAGACTTTTATCACCTGGCAAACGAGCTTACAGTTTCGCTAAGCCAAGTTATTAGCGCCAAATCAGGGCTCTAAAAAACTCCATCCATCCAAATTCCTCTCCTGCAGGCATCAACACGGACTCCGGCTTCATCTGCCAATGCCGGCCGGGCTTCGTGGACTTCTCGCCCAATGCGCGGGCAGAGCCGGGCCAGGTGTGCAAACGGCTGGTGGACGAGTGTGCGGAGGCCAGCCTCAACGACTGCTCCTCACACGCCACCTGCATCGACACCACCGACTCTTACATGTTCACACTCCCCTCCTCTTTCATGGCCTGTTGCCAGTGCTCTGATGTTTCATGGATCTTTTAAAATAGCCCAATCAACCCACCTGATTGATACTTCTAGGATACTGAACAAGATAAGAAATTTATTAGCTATGAAACTTGTTTAGCGATAAAACACAGTACAAATCCACGACCAGTCAGGATGCAACAACTTGTCATCTGGGGAAAAGAAAATGATTGCAGCTGCTTCTGCAACCCTGGCTTCCTGGACAAGGAGGAGCTGGTCCGCCCAGGACGTCATTGCGAGAAGGAGTCCCGGAATGAGCGCTGCAAGAGCGGCAACCACGACTGCGCCAACGGGGCCGAGTGCTTCCCCATCGGCGACAACGACTACACCTGTCGATGGTTTCATTTTCTGCTTCTCCTCTTCCTCCCCCTCCAATCTCCTAAAAAGACCGTGGCCCTGAGCTTCTCATTTTGCCAAAGGACCACTTCAGGCAGGCTTCATAGAAGTAGAGTGAGCTGGTTGTAGCCCAAGTGGATTCGCGGACCGATCACCGAGTGTGGAGACGGCGCCAGGGCGAGTGTGCATCCCGATCATCCCTGAGTGCGAGAACCCAGCCTGGAATGACTGCGACTCACAGCGGGCCGACTGCTTCGACACTGACGATGGATACACTTGCCGGTTTTCTTTCTAATCCACTCAGAAGCCTCCTGTTCCTTTCAATTCATCATAAGCAACGTAAAGCCGAGTCTATTGAAATATAGTAGGAAGCTTTTTCTACATTCGTTCAGCGAAACATCAACGACTTGAGCAAGCAATTATCTGAATCTATGAAATAGGCTATTTCCTCTCCCCTTTCTCAATTCCCACACTTCCTTTAACACTTGCCAATCGCATTCAAATAATCGTGAATTATGTCAAAATGGAAACGTTCAGACATCATCTATACGCCAAACATGTTAATTAATAATTAATTCGCGAAACATCAATTTCCCAAGTAAAGCCTCCCCCATCTGCAGCTGCAAAAGGGGCTTCCTGGACATCTCGCCAGACCTGTCCAACGCCCCGGGGCGCCTCTGCAAGCCTTTGGTGGACGAGTGCTCCACTGGGCAGCACGACTGCGCTAGGGACGGCGGCCTCTGCCAGGACACCCCCGACTCCTACCTATGCCTCTGCGGCCCCAACTGGCTCGACGTATCCCCGGACCCCGTCAACAGGCCCGGCAGGAAGTGCAAGGAGCTGGTGGACGAGTGTGCCCACGCCAACCACGACTGCTCCCCCAACGCGGACTGCATCGACTCCCAGGATGCCTATGTTTGTCTTTTGGAGGACTTTTGGGGGGTTTGTGCTTGTGGTTGAGGGTAGTTGGTGACACAGGGCTGGCTGAGGTTTTAGGAATTGGACGCTGTGAGCTGGGCATAATACCGGGGGGGGGTAGGAAGTCTTCGTAGTAAAATCTTCCATTAATTACTGACCAACCGTTGGATCAAAATTGATGAAAATTGGTCAGAAGTTGGCTCTAACACTCTAGTTTATTGTGCTAAATTCGCGTTACAAAATATTAATCTGTGCTCAAATGGCAGACGATTAACTGAAAGTACCCAAAAAACAGGTTCATAATTTGCGGTTTTTTTCATATAAACCCTTTTTTCTTCTAACGAACCAATATCACACTGAAATTGCCTCCATTTTTGCTAGCAGTTGACTAACATACCAATTAAAATTGCAATGAAGTCGCATAACATGTGGATTTGAAGTTTAGTGGCTAGCAATGGTGGCTAATGAACTTTGCAGAGCCTGCTTGACTGGAGTTTTCCAGCTGCATCACAGAATCCAATGTCACAAAGAAAATTAGAAAGACTTGTTGAAATGATTTAGTTTTAGCAAAAATAGTTTAGTACAACTTAAATTATTGTAGTGGCTAGATGCTGACCCATTTGTGTGCATTTTCTGCAGTGACAAAACCAAATGCAAGAAACTAATATAATTTTTTTGAAAAAACTTTAAATTGCAAACCTGTCTTTTGGGTACTTTCAGTGAATCGTCTGCCATTTAAGCACAGATTAATATTTTGTAACGCGAACTTAGCACAAAAAATTAGAGTGTTAGAGCCATCTTCTGACCAATTTTCATCAATTTTGACCCAACGGTTGGGCAGTAATTAATGGAACACTTTACTACGAAGACTTCCTACCCCCCCCGGTAAATCATAATACGAATCGAACTAAGGGTCCAAGAAAGCAATAAATGAAAGAAATCAAAGTGGGCTCAGTTGGGATGAAATTGTCAGATCTGTGCCTGCCGCGGAGGCTACGTGGACGTGTCAGTGGACCCAGTCAATCGCAGCGGCCGTCGTTGCCTCAAACTCGTCGACGAGTGCTCCGAGAACCGACACGACTGCTCCCCCAATGCTCGCGTATCTCCCTATCTCTCCTCTGCCCCATTCCCCAGTCCTTATCTGGAAAAGAAAAATCAATATTTCAATTTTTCTCTACCCTCCCCCATGCAACTCAAAATGCTGCAGTGCATCGACACCCGGGAGGCCTACCGCTGCGCCTGCCAGGCAGGCTTCATAGACGAGAGCCCGGAACCAGCAGAGCGCCCTGGGAGAGTCTGTCGCCCACGGGAGGTGGACGAGTGTAAGCTGGGCACCCACGACTGCGACCGCAACGCCAAGTGCCTCGACCGGGAGGAAGGCTACACCTGCCGGTTTCAAATCTGCTTTCAGAGCCTGCCAATATTGTGGTTTAGGAGACTCAATTGCCTGATGTTTCGGATAGGAAATAAAGTTGTTTGGCAGAGTCCCATGATCTATTTTGGGGCAATTCGAGTGGCTTACAATTTCGGCTACCATATTTTTAACTGAAACTGCTGGAATTGGAGAATATAAATCATCAGTAGCAAAACCTCCTTTGACAGGTGCACAGACGGGTTCCTGGACACCTCGCCAAACCGCATCACTCGCCCCGGCCGTGTCTGCACCCTGAAGGCCGTGGACCCGGAGCCAGAGTGCCGACCGCACATCCGCAACTCCTGCAACTCCGCCCTCAACGAGGTCTGCCGCCTGCTGGGCGGGGAGCCCAAGTGCGCCTGCCCAGAGAACTACCAACGGCATCCGGCCAGCAACGCTTGCACTGGTCAGCACTTGCATTTTGGCATTGGCATAAGTTTTTAGTTGGAGGATCGGATGGGAAAAATATTTCAAGAGCTTCAGCCCAAAGGTCAAAGGGGTCAAAATTAATTTTAGCATTCTTGGCTTTTGTTCTTTTTCCTTGATGGCTGATGAAGCAATTTTTTTCAAAAACTTCGATCATCAAGGAGAAAGAAGAAAGGCCAATAAATAAGAGACAGCTGAATTTTGACCCCCATCACTGGCCTCTGGGCTGAAGCTCTTGAAAAATTGCTCAATGGCATACTTGATGGTGCAGTGCAAAGAAGCAATTGCAGTGATCAACGAGTGCCTGTTCCCGCAGTTGCACGACTGCTCCCACAACGCCCTGTGCCGCGACACGCTGGAGGGCTACGAGTGCGAGTGCCGCGCCAACTTCCGCGACCAGAGCCCCGACCCTGCCCGCCCCGGACGTCTGTGCCAACCGCGTATCACATTTATTTCCTACCCACTTGCCTGAGGTTTCACCCTGCCTTGATATTTCTCTACAGTCGTATACTACTAATTGTTCTTTCGCATGTGCGAGTCGTATAGTCTGCGGCTGATTTCCAAGGCTAGTTCTTCTCTGCTATCTGACGTCAGGCAAAAATTTCATAGACAAAATTATTCCAATCAAATTTTGCTCAGCATCCTTTATCTCTCGCCTGATGTTTCATCCTGCTTTCAATTTTTTCTGCTGCCAGTAACACTAATTTCTGAGCTGTCTATACGTCATCAGCGATGCAGCTTCATAGAACAAATTTTTCACATCAAAAATGGCCCACCACCATCTATTTCTTGCCCCAACCCAAAAAAACCGTTTAGGCATTGACGAGTGCAAGTTCGACCACCTGAACGACTGCCACCGACGGGCCAGCTGCACAGACCTGGAGGAAGGCTTCACCTGCGCCTGCCAGCCCGGCTTCCGGGACATCAGCCCGGATCAGCAGGCGAGACCCGGCAGAGCCTGCCAACGGGTGGTGGACGAATGCGCGGAGCCCAGCCTCAACTCCTGCGACCCTGCCGCCACCTGTTTCGACGAGCCCCAGGGCTACACCTGCCGCTGCCCAGACAACTATCTGGACATTTCGCCCACCGTCGGAGCTCCTGGTAGGTTTTGAGACTGTGTTGTGAGCTCTACTTATGTTGGGTTGAATGATTTTGGCGGACGTTTTTGGTATTTAAAAATTTCATTTTTCAATTTTATATTTTGAAGCTAAAGAAGAGTTAGACTGAAAATTTTTTGCCTGAAAAAAAATAAATTTATTGGCTTGAATAGATAGTCCTTAAGTTAATTCGAACTATTGTGAGGAAGAACAAATAAATTAAGGAAGAACAAATAAGTGAGTTTCATTGAAGGTCGAGCATGCAAGCTGATCAAGAACGAGTGCCTGAACCCGTCGGACAACGACTGCGATCCCATCGCCACCTGCACAGACACCCTGGAATCCTACGAGTGCGAGTGTCCCTTAGCATCCAAGGACATCAGCCCCAACCCCGTCTTCTCTGGCCGTGTCTGCCTCAAACGTATCTATTCCTTTCCCTTTTACTCAGTCCTCTCATGTTTCACAGTGAAAATAAGTTGATAGGATCATACACCTCTTTGGTTCCTAGTTCAATCACTTCAAATTTATCAACTTCCAGTGACCAACGAATGCGTGGAGGGCACGGCGGACTGCGCCCGAGAAGGGGCCATCTGCCGGGACACCGAAGCAGCCTTCACCTGCGAGTGCGAGCGAGGCTGGGTGGACCGCTCCCCGAATCCACTCCTGAGGCCTGGGCGAGTCTGCGTCCGTCTGGTGGACGAGTGCAGGAGTGGCCAAGCAGACTGCCACACCAACGCGGAATGTAGGGACCTGGAAACCGGCTACACCTGCGAGTGCAAGGAAGGCTATGTGGACGTCAGCCCGGACAAACAGCGCTCCGGCAGGATCTGCACCGTTAGGAATCTATCTTGCTTGGATAGCCCAGACCTCAAATATTACTAACTTTGGAAAATGACAATAGACTTTAGCCGTAGCGGATTGATCTCGAATGAACATTCACTAAGTATACAAAATATATAAAGCATAAGCTGCCTGAGTAGCAGTTCTTGGTATCGAAATTTAAGCTATTTTCCAAATCAAGCCATTGTCCTTACCTAATCCACCCAATTGGCGGAATGCCGCGCCCTTTTAGTGCTGAACAATAGCAGCTGGATTGTGACAGGTGCCGCGAGCCTGTCCGCGCAACAACGACTGTTCAGCGGCAGCCCTGTGCGAGCCGCTGGGCGGGGGCAACTTCAACTGCACCTGCATCCAGGGCTACGTGGACCAGAGCCCGCCCGGCAAGCCTGGTCGCCTTTGCGTTCGAGGTTTGGCCTTGCTTTTCTGCTATTCTTGCAATGTTTTGAACAGAAATATTGGCCCAGTCGTCTAGAGTATTTTTTCAAGCTTGCCAGAAAAATTCCACTCATTTTTTGGTTATTTTTGCGGGGTTTCTCCCTTTGCACAGGCACTGCTTTTTTGTAAGATTGAACTTTCTTTATTTATATAACTTGTTTTTGGACAGACCGTGAGTTGAAATTTTGGACACATTTTTGGCATAAACTACTTTATCTCAATAAATAGTCAATGGTTCTTTCGATTCCTGAGAAGTCATTAGTTTGCGTTTATTACTAAAAAAAGTGGAAAGATTGACAATAATGCATCAAAAGTCAGCCTTGCCCACCATCGAAACATCCATCAACCAATTCCAGCCCCCAGCCATTCAAACTTTGCAGACAACGAGTGCCGCGATCCACGCCTCAACGACTGCAGCCGCAACGCCATCTGCTACGACCTCCCTGTTGGCTATCGCTGCGAATGCGTGGAGCCCTATTTGGACCGCTCCCCTGACCCTGCTCAGAAGCCTGGCCGGTTTCTCCTATGCCCTCCTCCAGTCCACCACCTCTACAAACACCTTTCTACTTCCAGCATCTGCGAGATCCCCCCACCAGCCGCCCCACAGCCCAAGTCCCCCTGCCAAGATCCGGCCTTGAATGATTGCTCGCTCTTGGGAACCTGCCGATCTACAGGGCCCGCCACCTACACCTGCGAATGCCCCCAGGGCTATGCGGACAGGAGCCCGGATCCAGCCAACAAGCCTGGTTGGGCTTTGTGACCAGCTTTTCGAGTACTTCTCTGGACTGGGGGAAGTTTCTGGGAACGGCAGTCTTGCCTCTCATGCTTTGTTTCTAGACTGACAGAGCCTGTGTCTAGTGTGGCCTTAGGGGAGAGAAGGGAATGTTGGATTGTAGGGCGAGTTTGTGTGCGCCAGCCCCCGGTGTGCGCTGACCCCAGCCAGAACGACTGCCACAGTTTCGCCATCTGCACCCAGGTGGACGACGAACGCCGATTCACCTGCCGGTTGCCAGCTTTTCTTCACCCACCTATTTAGCTTTTGGCTATCCTTTTACTCATTCAAGCCTTCAACGACGAAACTGGCCAGAGTGACCAGTCAAATATTCAAAATCTAAGCCCTTACAGCGTAAATCCAGCTCCACCTGCCCATTCTTCTTCTCGATCCACCAATGACAACAATCACGAGTCAAAACTCTCCCTTGCAGCTGTCGAGACGGCTACATTGATGCCTCTCCAAATCCGCTCTCCAAGCCGGGTCGAATCTGTCGAGAGTCGCCTAATGAGTGCCTGGACGCAGCCCTGAACGACTGCGACCCATTGGCCTTGTGCCGGGACACGGCGGACGGCTACACCTGCGCTTGCCCTGTGAACGCCCTCGACCTCAGCCCCGATCGGGCCAAGCCTGGACGCAGTTGGCCTTTTCTTTCGCTTCTTTTTCAAGCCACTTGAAATTCTGATGTTTTGAGAAGAATGTGTAAGCCCACTTGAGAATGCTAGGGCAATGGGTTGGGTGGTCGTACCGTATGAAATGAAAATGAGGCGAATTTAGATTGGGCAATGGGCAGAGACTCAATTGGCGCATCAAATGCTTCGAACAACTGCTTTTTAAGACAGCATTTCTGAAAGACTCGAGATGGACCATTCCACTTTTGAAAAATGAAGGTTCTCACATTCGAATGATGTTGTGCCACCATCCAAGGCAATTTAGTTCTCATCTCTGTGCCACCGATTGATTTGCGAAAAACGAATTTGTTGACCTGAAATGAGCACTTTTGTAACATGCACTTTTTTGGGGCTTTGAAACCTGCAGTGTCAGTTTTTTGAAAATTTTGTTTAAGAAATTTCTCATAATTGTGGACTATTATATATCAATCGAAAGGTAATTTGGAGCTACAAAAGGTGGTGTACTTCGATTTTGACAACGCTTTGTTAAAAAAACGAAATTTTGAAAAATCGAAAATTCTGACTTTTCAATTTTGGCACAAAAAAACTGATAGCTCAATTCTGAGTGGTTTTGCCAGGGGGTGGACCATACCCACGTTAAAATTCAGATTCTTGCGGTCATTTTGGTATATAATTCATTATGATTCAGTTTGACCGCCTCGATAAATTTTTCAGTTGAAAATTTGTAGTCAACATATGGCCCCATGTTAAAGCATAGGCAAAATTTTCGGAAAAAAATTTTTGTCTTAAATTTTCATTTTCACTGCCTAAATATCTTCTTTAGGGTCCAATACACCCCACTGTCACATTGGTTTCTTTTGTTTCATTTCAAAATCGGTTAATCCTGAATCAACTATTTCCTATGCTTAAGCATAGGCCATCTCAGGCTTCTCTCTCATTTTAGAAGTTTTTGGGCCATAACTCAAATAAATCTCCAGCAATTGCAACCAACTTTTTTTTCAGAGAAACCCAGAACCTTTTTGCTTTAATTGAGAACAAATACAACTGTTTGTAATGAACTGAGGTTTCACGGCGCTGATGTATGTTACCAAGAGCTGCTTGTCGCCTAAGAGGTGTGTGCTAAGATAATTAAGTGCCATGCGACCTGTGTACAGTTTACACATCTATTTTTGGGACCATAATGATAACATAACAATTGGGCTTTCTGTGAAAAAAAAGTTGGTTGAAATTGGTGGAGATTTAGTTGAGTTAGAACCCAAAAACTTCTAAAATGAGAGAGAAGCCTGAGATGGCCTATGCTTAAGCATAGGAAATAGTTGATTCAGGATTAACCGATTTTGAAATGAAACAAAAGAAACCAATGTGACAGTGGGGTGTATTGGACCCTAAAGAAGATATTTAGGCAGTGAAAATGAAAATTTAAGACAAAAATTTTTTTCCGAAAATTTTGCCTATGCTTTAACATGGGGCCATATGTTGACTACAAATTTTCAACTGAAAAATTTATCGAGGCGGTCAAACTGAATCATAATGAATTATATACCAAAATGACCGCAAGAATCTGAATTTTAACGTGGGTATGGTCCACCCCCTGGCAAAACCACTCAGAATTGAGCTATCAGTTTTTTTGTGCCAAAATTGAAAAGTCAGAATTTTCGATTTTTCAAAATTTCGTTTTTTTAACAAAGCCTTGTCAAAATCGAAGTACACCACCTTTTGTAGCTCCAAATTACCTTTCGATTGATATATAATAGTCCACAATTATGAGAAATTTCTTAAACAAAATTTTCAAAAAACTGACACTGCAGGTTTCAGAGCCCCAAAAAAGTGCATGTTACAAAAGTGCTCATTTCAGGTCAACAAATTCGTTTTTCGCAAATCAACCGGTGGCACAGAGATGAGAACTAAATTGCCTTAGATGCTGGCACATAGTCATTCGTATTGGAGAAACTTCATTTTTTCAAAAGTGGAATACCCCTCATATAGACTATCTCGAGTCTATCAGATTCTGCGTCTTAAGTCCAGTCTCGTGTTTGACCGCGAAGCGGGCCCGAAGGGCCCGCTTCGCAGTCCTTACAAGTCATGCAATAATTTTCCGTATATATATATATATATTTATTTATATATATATATATTTATTTATATATATATATTTATTTATATATATATATATATATATATATATATATATATATATATATATATATATATATATCTAAACTGGCCGTGTACCAGCGAATTCTCAACCAAATTGGCTATACTTTTTTTTCTTGAAAGGTAATGCTTGGCTTTACAAATCTGGCAGGGTGGAAGTGGTCCCGGGGCATTTGAAACATTACTTTTTTGGGTAGAGAGGTTTAAACATGGGGTATGCTGAGAAATGGCGAATTCTCAATGGATTTGGACAAACTTTTTTTTCCTGAAAGCTAATAAAATTTTAGGAAGGTCTGGAGGCGTGAAACTGCTCCCGGAGCATTTGAAACATTACTTTTTTGGCTAGAAAGGTTTAAAAATGGGGTAGTCTGAGAAATGGCGAATTATCAACGAATCTTCAGAAACTTTTTTATTCCTGAAAGGTAATAAAATATTAGGAAGATCTGGAGGGGTGGAACTGGTCCCGGAGCATTTGAAACATTACTTTTTTGGGTAGAAAGGTTGAAACATGGGGTATGCTGAGAAATGGCAACTTCTCAACGGATTTGGACAAACTATTTTTCCTGAACACTTATAACATTTTAGGATGGTCTGGAGGGGTAAAACTGGTCCCGGTGCATTTGAAACATTACTTTTTTGGGTAGAAAGGTTTAATCATATGTGCTCATTAGGATAATTTTTAGATATTGCCTTGCTTAGACTCAGCATGAATCCATGACTTTAAAATTTTAAACTGTATCATAATATCATATGATAAAATCATAAGCATGATTTCACCTCAGATGTGTTCATTGATATTGGGCTGGCGCGTCAGCGCCCAGCCCCTCTTTTCGACCCAGGTGTATGTTTTGGGGGTTATTGCCAGATCATAAAATTGATAAGGGTTTTTCTCAACAAATACTAAACCAATTGCTCAGATTCTTTTTGCAATAGAAAGAGCAACATCGAATTGTGGGGGGTATTCGCGAAATACGGCATATAAATCAAGATTTGATAAAGAAAATTGCAAAACAAAAGTGCCGTACGAACTCCTTCCCTTCCCTTCGCATCTCCTCCATGTATGGGTGTAGGTATTCATTCCACCCCCCCTTCCCGTCCAGGCTTCATTCAAGCATTTAGCCCTTCACTCACCATTAACTGTGCATGAAGCTGTGGTGTAGTGGTGGAAGCGATAGGACTACAGGTCAACTTTTCAGGTTCGATTCCTCACTTATAATTATTTTTTTTGAATGCTTTTAAAGTTGAGGAAATAATTGGTACCATCGGCAAGCCGAATGAAAGCTCTTTTCTCCCTAAAAAAATCAATTGCCCCGAGTGCAAAGTCAAAGAAATTGCCCTACTACTAGTGGAATCTGCTGTTTCACCTGTATTTTGTTTGAGCGCGCATGAAAAGAGCCCTAGAACTGCGCGCGAAAACAAAATGCAAATGTCCCACAAGCAGATTCCACTAGTAGTAGGGCAATTTCTTTGACTTTGCACTCGGGGCAATTGATTTTTTTAGGGAGAAAAGAGCTTTCATTCGGCTTGCCGATGGTACCAATTATTGATATTATTTGCGCTTCGCGGTCACCTATTGCGCTTTGCGCCATTATACTTGTTTTACCTGGAATTAAACTGTCTCATTAGCCAAATTGTAGCAGCACAAATTGTTGCTCTTATCCAGTTTAATGGCCAGTGCATGATGATATGGCAATTGCAGAGTGCCAGGAGATGGTGAATGAGTGCCAGTACCCGCACCTGAACAACTGCAGCCGATTCGCCGACTGCTTCGACGAGGACCTCGGATACTCCTGCCGCTGTCGAGATGGATACCACGACAACAACCCTGCACAGCCTGGACGTCAGTGTGCCCTCATCATCAACGAATGCGGTATGCTGGATCAATTCTATAGCTACTTTTTTGTCTTTCCCTCACATTTATATTTTCATGCTTTGATTAATTATCCTACTTCAGTTAGTTAGTTGTGACGCCGTAATCCCTTTGAAAAAATCACGATGCAGTATTAATCACGCTATCCCTGCCTAATTGGGCTGGCGCGAACGGAGCTTTAGCGAAGTGTCAGCGCCCAGCCCCTCTTTTCGACCCAGGTGTACGTTTTCGGGGTTATTGCTAGATCTTAAAATTGATAAGGATCCTGCTCCTCACAGAAGAATCCAATCGCTATGATTCTTTTTGCATTGGAAAGAGCATCATCCAATTGACCAAAACTCGCGAGAAATCGCCAAAAAGTTGCAGCAATCATTAAAAAATCTTTCAAAACCATATGTCCGAACTCCTCCTCCTCCTTCTCCTTCTCCTTCTCCTTCTCCTTCTCCGCATCTATTCAATGGACGATAGTAGGTATTTAATCGGCATGTACTAAAGGCATCAATCGGCAAGTTCCAATGGTAATTACATGTAATTAGTATAGGTTAATTATGTACAGTCATACATGCGGCTGAGTGGTCAAGTGGCTTGTTCGTCTTACTTGGACAAGTGAGGGCTGGGTTCGAACCTAATTCAATGCAAGACTTTTTGCTTTTTATATACAAAAGTGGATGAAATATGTGGTACCATCGGCAAGCAAAAAATTTTTTTTTCCTCATAAATTCTTTTTAGCTAACTTTTTATATTTTTTTTTAAACCATAATTCAATTGTTAAATTGATTATTATTAATTAATCAATTCAATTAAATTCAAATTATTTCAATATAAAATTTGTATTTAAACATTTTATACTATATTAAAAGTGGAAGAAATATCTGGTACCATCGGCAAGCCAAATGTGGGTCTCTTTTCTCCAAATTTGGTAATTGCCTCGAGCAAAAAATCAAGGAAATACATCTACTACTAGTGGAATCTGCTGCGTCATCTGCATTTTGTTTTGGGCGCGCATGGAAAGAGACACTGAACTGCGCGCCAAAAACAAAATGCAACTGTCCAAGCAGCAGATTCCACTAGTAGTAGATGTATTTCCTTGACTTTTTGCTCGAGGCAATTACCAAATTTGGAGAAAAGAGACCCACATTTGGCTTGCCGATGGTACCAGATATATTATTAAGTCTACCTAGGCACTTTAAATAAATGACCTCGTGAAACATCCCACCCTTTCTCCCCTCCATTCCCCTGCTATTGCCATCAATTTTTCCAGAGTCCACCAACCTGAACGACTGCGACCGGAACGCGGAGTGTCGGGATCTGGAGGGCGGCTACGAGTGCGCCTGTCCGCCGCCCTATCAGGACGAGTCCCCGGACAGGAGAAGGGCCCCGGGGCGCATTTGCCGCTTCAACGAGTGCTCGGACAGGCGCTTCCACCAGTGCCACCCGGACGCCGTCTGCCAGGACACCGACGATGCCTACGTCTGCCACTGTCGGGAGGGCTTTGTGGACAATTCCCCTGACCCACTGGTGCCTGGACGGATTTGCACACGCGGTGAGCAACTGGGCTTGATTGTGTCTTTGGGAAACTGGTGGGGCATTGAATTGAACTGGTCCATATTGATGGATGCTGGAATTGAATGGCTGAAGGATAGTAACTGAAGGGAACTAAATGAATGGTAATGGAAGGTAGCTTACTAAATCGTAACTAAATTTGCTGAGCTATTGGCTAGTACAAGCTTTGTGCCAGCTGGCAAAAATATGAACCGCCCCATTCTGTTTGCCATATTTAGAGGACTGCCATGATTGTCCCTGTCACTTCCCCATTCTTCGATGCCATGCATGTTCCAGTATCAACGGAGGTGACCACGCCGCGCCCAACGCCACCGCCAGGCTCCATCCTCTGCGGCCGTCTCTTCTGCTTCCCCAGCCTCAACGAGGTCTGCGTGGGCGGCCTCCGCTGCGAGTGTCGCCAGGGCCAAGGCCGCAGTGCGCCCGGAGAGCCTTGCGTCGGTTGGTCGTCATTTCTATTTCCTGGACTTGATAGAGGGGAAATTGAGCTGATGAAAAAGGGGCCAGGCAAAGTTTCCCAGTGAGCTTTATTGGGCAATAAGTTGACTGGGGATTGGAGCTATGACTGAGAGAGAGGTAAAAAGGGATGAGAAGCAAGGAAATATCGTTTATATGATAATGCTTCGGATGTTTAAGAAACCAATACGGTTTTGAACGACAATTTTTTTTCTGATTCTGTCCATTGTGTCTCAGGATGTCATGATTCTCCATTTTTCTGAACCCTCTAAAATTAGCCATGCATTGATGCTAAAATTTTTTGCCAAATTATGAATTGGTAAAAATGGAGCAAACGGTAACATTTCAAGACCCTACCTAATGTTTCACTTGGTCAATAAGCCTTTTGCTCCTCCAAAGTACCTCAATGCGAGGTCTGTACACTCAGTGAACCATCATTCCAGACGTGTTCCCGCTGGATCTCTCCCTCCGGGTGATGCGTCGCAACCGGGAGCCTCTCTTCTGGAGCGCCAACTTCGGCCAGCCCGAGAACAGTCGCTATGTGGAGATCACGGACATCTTCGACCGGGGCGTGGGGCAGGCAGTGGCGGCCACGCCCCTAGGCACCAACTTCGTCTACGCCCGCACCCGCTTCATCGACCCGCCCCGCCTCTACAACGCCAACTGGGACCAGGGCCTCATCTTCAACTTCACCACCTACGTCACCTCCCCCAGGGTACTGCTTCTACTCAATACTGCCATGTTTCATTTAGCCCTTAGGTATCCGTCCCAGCAATGGTTTACAATTGTGACCGTTCTCTCGAATCATTGCCAATATCTCATTAAGAAAAAGATCAACTCCATTAAATGTTTCGTATAGCTATATCAAAGTATGCTCAGACCCTTTGTTATACTTTCCCCCTTGAAAGCAGCAATTCAGTCTAACAGAATCACAAACTAGCAATGCTCACATCGCAGGTGAGCCAACGGGAGCTGTGGGACCAGCTGATGCTGTCGATCAAGCGGACGGAGATGAGCGTGGGCGGAACAGAGCTCTACATCGATCCCCTCTACAACCCCTTCGCCCCCCAGCGGCCGAGTGGGGCGGCCTGTGGAGACGGCTTCTGCCAGCCTGACCTAGGCGAGG
Organism: Ptycholaimellus sp. GST1_10; assembly: GCA_030248095.1. Classification (NCBI taxonomy): domain Eukaryota; kingdom Metazoa; phylum Nematoda; class Chromadorea; order Chromadorida; family Chromadoridae; genus Ptycholaimellus; species Ptycholaimellus sp. GST1_10. Next base: position 53,303 of record JASANA010000552.1, read on the forward strand.
TCTGCGTGGCGGACAGACTCTGCGACTGCCCGCGCGGCCTGGGACGTAGACAGGCCAAGGAGCAGTGCGTCGGTGAGTTTTTCTGGCTTTGGGTTGGAGAGGAGGAGGGGGAGTTGTTGGGAGAAGGTGTATGAAAGGCTGCTGGCCTGTTTGAGGTTTCAAGGGTTCACTGGGATAGATGCAGATCTATCTATTTCTCGATTATCAGGACCCAGGTATGCGAAAAAATCAAATTCTCCTCTTATGAACTAACTTCAAACTAAATTCATAGTTTTGGCAAACCTGCGTCTCGAACAATCTAGCAAAAGTAGGCATTCCAAAATATCAGAAAACTGAAGCGGTGGTGCTGTTTGCAGAGATCCAGGGCATCACGATGCCGCTGTGGATAGTCCGCTTCGGGGCGCGCGAGAACCTGCGCTACAACGCCACCTTCGCCAATCCCCAGTCCCCTCTCTTCCAGGACTTCATGGAGCGATTCGCAGCCGGCGTTGGACAGGCCTTCGACAGCAGCAACCTCGGCGCTGCCTACGTCAAGACCAACGTCCTCGATATCCTCGTATGCCATTAGCTTCTTCTTGGACTAATTTTGTCTTATACTTCACAGCACCTAGTCAACCAGCTTGTCTGTGTGGCTCTGAATGAGAACTAGTTAAAATTTGAAAAGCGATTATTTTTAACATAGCAGTAGCAGATAACAGTGCCGTCCAGGAAATGGAGCTATTAAGTTTTCAATGTTTGGCTTTTATTTGACAAACTGGTGAAACATCAGAGATACGAGTAGCCTCCAGCCATAAAAGCTTCAACTGTGCAGCAGGAACAATGACGGTAGAAATGAAATGATTGCAGAACCCATCGGTGGTGAACGCAACCTGGGACTCTGGGATCCTGTTCAACTTCACGGCCAGTTTTGTGGCTGGCTCTCGAGTTCGACCCCAGCTGGCCTGGCGCAGTCTGGTGGAGGCCTGCATTCGCAACCGCTACCAGCTCGGCTCTTCTGGGCTCTTTATCAGTCCTTATCAGGCCGACCCCTTCAGTCCCTGCTTCCGCAGCGACTGTCACCCCAGGTGCCCTGCTTTTTTGAGCCTCGAGAAGTTGGAGAGGGGGTTGGAGAGGGAAGACAAAGTTGTCTCGGAAAGTCTGAAATGATGATGTTTCAAAGAAAGCTTGACTTGCACTGATTGTCTAGGCTGAATGATTGGTCGAGGGAAACCTACTCTATTCCATTCACGTCAAGTAATGTAATGTAATGGAATGCTCTAAGCAATGCCGTTTCTTTCAACCGTTGCAGTTTCAAAACCTAATACAACAGCCCTACAGCAACTCAACTTCTGATCCCATCATTTATTGCATGCTGAATGGTGAAGGCCGCCTCAAACCAACTCCTCTAAATTCCAGATCCCAGTGCATCGTTCGTGGTGAAAATGCGTACACCTGCGTCTGTGCTCCGGACTTCCGGGATCGTGATCCATCCTATCCGGGCAGGAAGTGCATCCCCACCTTCGGCTTCAACGAATGCGAGGACCCCGGTCTCCATGAATGCCGGCAGAACTCCCACTGCGTCGACGACCCCTGGCTCTACCACTGCCAGTGCGACGGGCCGCGTAAGCTTGCTCCTCTATCTGACCTCCGCATTGATTCTTCTTCTGAGATTTCGAAAACTTTCTTATTTTTAAAAATTAGAATTAGCCCAGAATAGCGATGTTTCATCAAAAGCTGTAATCTCACTGACGGCAGATTATACCAATCGGTGACCGTTGTTTCTGTATCAATATCTCATTCATCAATTGCACTCCTTCAAATTTTAATCCATCACCCATTCAATCCCCTTTTCCAGAGTACGTGGACGCCTCCCCGCCAGACGCCCCCAAGGAGTCCTTCTGTGTCATCAACTACTGCCGGGACGTGGACTGGTGCCTGGCGCCCAACTCCACCTGCATCAATCTCCCCGAGCGAGCTCGCTGCGACTGTCTAGAAGGCTTCACGGATGTGCGAGCCTCTGAGCGCCTGGAAGCATTGGGCTTCGGCCCAGACACCATCTGCCTGCGCAGCCAGGAGGTGAACGAGTGCGAGCTGGGCCTCACCAACTGCTCCGCGGTGGCTGCCTGCAATGATCTGCAGTTCGGCTACGAGTGCGCCTGCCCCGCGGGATGGATTGGTCTGATTTTTGTTATCCGCTTTTGCCAGGGTCTTTAGTGATATTGAGCTGAGCAGTAGATACGGGTGGAAGTTTGGCCGCTTCATGCAGATTTTTGGATTGGTGAGTCTTTTGACAGCTTATTTTTACTGAGAAGCAGTTTTGAGCAAAGAGAAATAGGGATTGGGTGATTTTTATAAGTGGCCATAGCTCTCAGTTATCATTTCTGGGCAGCCTAGATGGCTTAGCAAAAAAGATTGAGCGCGTACAATGGAGATGGTTCCAACCAAGCATGCTTGGTTTTCTGCCCTGTCTTCTGATGTTTCAGCACAGCATTAGACTTGACGCATTAGAAGCCTCATCTAATTTGTTTTCGGCACAAACTGCATTGGGTTAACTCTTGTATTTCTTTTTTCCAATGTTATTAGTATTTTAGTAACCCTGAGGCTTTGGGTGGAAGTTTGGCCCCTTCATGCAAGTTGCTGGAGGGTATTTTAGAATTGCTGATTATTTGTCTAATCTTAAAAACAGCCTCTACTTCTATGTGCAGAAATCATGACTTTCACCAAGTTTCACTAGATTTACGCTCAAAATTTTCAAAAAACCTTTGTTGAAAACCTTTTGTTGAGAGCAACAGTTCAGGGCTTTTCAAAAAAGTGGGCTATTTTCCAGTTTCATAATCCTTTATTTAGATGTTTCAGCACAACCATACAAGTGATGCATTGGATACCGCAACTGATCCATTGAGTGTAAACCCAAAAGTTTTCCAGATGGTCAACCAAGCCTGCCGGGTCGCGTATGCGGTGCTCAGGTCTGTGACCGTTGCAACCAGCGCGGTGACTGTGTCCACGATGAGGCCACCCGCAACGTCACCTGCCACTGCTACGACGGCTGGGAGGGGGAGGCCTGTCAGGTGGCCGCCCTAGGCATGGGTGACGTTCGCTGGATCCTCGTCATCATCTTCGCCATCCTCTTCCTCCTCCTCACACTCTGCTGCCTTGCCTACTTCTGCTCCAAGTGCGCCTGCTTCGAGGTACTCCCATTTTATGCTTTATCAAGGTCTGTAATGGCTCGTGCTTAGTAGTAATTGTTCAAAGTGACTGACATAAAGGTTATTGGATATTGGTCCTGTATAAATGCGGTCTGAATTAATTTACTTCGTGAAACATCACCTGACCCAGTAGCCAACATCAACGTCCATTGCCCAGATTGAAAGGTGTAAGTGAGCCGATTGACAGGGTCGCGGTCTGTGGTACCGGGAGCCGTTGTTCACCTACCGCAAGCACGTGTGGCCCTGGTCCACGCTGGAGGCCTCCACCTCCTCAGAGAGCGGCGCCGAGTTCTCCGGCATGAGCTCTGCCCTGGTTCCTCCTTAGGCCTCCTCCCCTTCCTCCATCTACTCATATTCCTGTCTGACAGGGCAAGAACAGCGACTACTACCCGGAAATTGGGATCCCGAGAGCCAAGCTGGCCAAGAGGGAGACGGATGCTGCTGACGCTACTGCTGCACAATTGCACGGCTACCTGGACTCTACTGCTCTGGCCATACCCCGACCGCGAGTGCGGCATGTGGCCTCTGTGGATCGCTCTGAATCGGTAATCCAATTTCCAATCTTCAGTCAACCAAGAAGCTATTACCCGCATTACAAAATCAATGGTTATTAAACATAAGATTGAAACATTCGGCTACTGGGTGGGAAAGCATAGTTTAGGAAAAAGGGGCTGGAGCTGTGGAAAAGAGCACAGTAAAAGGCTGGGAATATGCAGGAGCTGGACATGCGGCATCGGATTGCCTCCCGCCGACCTCCCCTTGACGACGACTGCAGCAGCACCACCAGCTCCGACTACACCCTGCAGGCATGCCTTTTTTCTCTGCCCTCCAGCCTCGCAAAATACCACGAGAATGTTTCACATTTTCTCATCCCTTCAGCCTATTCTCAGTTTGTCAATAATAACTAATGTAAAGAGCAAAGAGCATACAAAACCGCCGGCTTCATGCTTTTTGGACTTCCTTCTGGGCTTCATTCCGGACAATCTCAAAAATGTTGTGCCCTTACAGGAAGAGTACGAGCGTCGCGTGGTGACGGATGTGACGACGCGGGAGACGAACAAGACCATCACCGCCCACGTGCACCCGGAGCAAGCAGCTGCCGCCCTTAAGGACTCCTCCGCTCAGCCTACCCTCACCAAGGTCTCTCTTCCTCCAGCCTCCCTAGATCACTCCTCAGCACCCACTTACACTGGCCTTTCTACTACTGGCCCCTCACCCTGGCTTCTCTGCCCTTGAGTAGCGCTTGCACCCGCCACACACACACTGCAGCTGAAGGAGAAGAGCGGAGGGAAGGACGGAGGGAGGTGGGCTGCCATTGCCAGCCAGGCTGCCGGATTCGCCAACAGACTTGGAGGCAACTGGAACAAGGTGAGCTGAGGGATTAAGGAAGCAAATGCACTGAAACTAGCTACCGCATCACGCTCACGCCAATCTGTTTTTCATTGGCTTGCCTGATGGCTTTGCACTGATTTAGGAAGACATGAACAACGAAAGACACTATTAAACTTTCTACATCATAGCTCTGAGGCCCGACTTTTAACGAAACATTTGAGCCTAGGGAAATAATTAATCAAAAATTATTTGGAAATGGATTTTCTTCTCTGGCCTTCTATTGCGCCTGCAATGATCCGTTTCCGTTACGATTGCCCCTCAAACTCGTCCTCAACCCCTAACTCTAATTGTCGCCTAATAAAATTTGTTCAACCATTGGCCATCCATAACATCTTTCTTTGCAATACCAATCCAATAACAGCACCAAAATGCGGCAAAACTCTTTGGCCAGCTCACTTTTCGTAACCTCAATTGCCTCTCCTGAATGGCTCTGGAATGCGATGTTGAATTTGGGCTATTGCCAGGAGGCCCTGCGTGATCAGAAGGAGATCTACGAATCCGGACGCTACCCTGGCCACCAATCTGCTGCTGTTAGCTCCTAAACTATCCCTATCCCTCTCCTATCCCATATACCTCCTCCTCTATGCCTCTCCTTCGCATATACTCATTTTGGGCTGCCTGGCCTCAAATTCTTCCCTGGGCATCAAACATATTCTTCATCGATTATGCCTCATAATGCATCCGATCATATCGGCTTTGGAATGGAGGGCTGAGGGGCCTTGGGGCATGTCTCCTAGTTTCCTATCCCACTGCAGACGGAGCGAGAGCGAGGCCAGTCAGTGGTGGATGTGGAGGTGGCGAGGTTGAGCTCCGGTTCGGATTACGTGGACTCTGCTTCGACTGGAGGCAGTCTGCCGCGGGTGGTCTCTGAATACTCGGTTCCTGAGGCCTTTTTGAATCTCTCAGTTACTACTCCTTTGCCTGACTTCTGGCTCTATTCGGCTTGTGCCTGGACACATATGGGGACTCAGGAATATGCGCTCTGACAAAGATGCTTGGGGACATTTATTCGGTTTAAATTTTGGCCGTTTGGTGGCTGGTGGTGAAATTGCGAGTAATTGGGATTGGCGAAAGATTGTGAGACCAAGAATTGTAGCGCCTTGAGGCAATGATACAAAAAGAACAATATTTTTTTCGCAGGTTGGCGGTGAACTGGCAAGCTTTAGTGACGACAGCCGCTCGGACGCTGGCGAGGTAAACATCAATTTACTGACATATTTTTCAAATTGAAGTTTGCAAACATGATATTTTTTTAAAAATTTGCTCCAAAAAACTTTAAACAAAGAAATCATGGACTAGCCGATTTTCAAACTAATTCAACAAATTTTCTATTTTTAGTTGCAGTTTCAAATAATTTTTTTAAAATTTTTTTACAATAGATAAATTAAAGAAGAATAGACAATCGTCAGGACATGATGGACAAGAAGGTGTCGGTGAAGAAGTCGCGCGACTGGATCCCCGGACCCCGCGGCGGCGGCACCTCTCGCTACACCACCTCCGTCACCACCAAGACCGTCTCCAATGAGACCAAGAAGTACTAGCACCCCATCCTCACCACCCCATACTGACGCCATTTATCATCAGAATGTGCAATCCTCTTCTTCCCCGCCCCCTTCCAAATGCTCCTTCTTTCGCTTTGCTCTTGCAATCGTAGTCATTCCCTCTAGGACACTCCCTTCTTCACCTATGCGGTGTTTTTCTTCTCTCTGCATGCTCTCCTCTATTGGACTCTATGGGGTGTGCCTTGAATTCTGTGTGAGTGGACAGCCATCATGAAAGGCGGTCCAGGAAGTCTGCGATGAGGAAGAACCCAAACACTGCCGGTAAAAGAGTCGCTTTGACTCGCTTCTGCTTCCTGCTCCTCTGTGCTAGTGTGGACCAAGTGCCAGCCTTTCGTTCAGTTGCTCTCCCCTGCCTTTTTTGCTTCCCCACTGGCCCTATGCAATACAGCCCCAAGGTGGCATTGATCCATGTGCATTTGATTTGCTGCTGCTGTCTTTTGGTGTACATTGCCGGTGCTATATGTATTGTGCCTATCTTGCCTGCTGGATAAATATTCGTGCCTGAAAAACCGCAGGTCAAAAGCAGTAGCAGAGGGTAGGGAAACAAATTTCAGGCCATCCCATAGCCAACGGCTGTTTCGAACTCTCAGTGAAGAAAGTTTGAAAAAATGTTTTAATGGTCTGTAGAGTAAAACATTTATATTTATTTTGCTCAACTCAACTAAAGTAGGCATTAAATAAAGCATCGTAGATAGTGTTAAAAAGTTCTTAAAGACTTTTAGAATTGGACTCTCTAGCTGCGAATGCCAAAAAACCATAAATCAAGTTGCGGAATGCAAAGCCAAAAACGTTTCAAAACTCCTAGACGCTATTTAAAATATCTATGCTTTCTGAGCGAAATAATATGAACGTTTCGAATCGATCCTGGTGTCACCAGGGGTCGCTGTTATCGCTAACCTCTCTTGGCCCCTAGCAGGCGACATCAATAGAAAGCGAAGGTTACTGTATCCACTGAGTGAAGAGATGTAGTTGGGGATGGTCAAGTCTGGATGGCGCGCCTAGTTCGTTGGTTATTACCCAACGTATTCAGGTACAACCAGTCTCGCCCTCTAGCCAGAGCGGCTGAGAGCCCTGAATATCTTTTGGAAAACGCCCAGTGCTCACCGCGCTGGGTGTATTTCGACTCCATATTTATGTGCCATCATGGAGACTATATTGACCTTTGATATGGAAGCTCAATATACAGTCTATGGTGCCATCTAGCCGTTTCTTGGCCGTTTCTTGTTCTGGTACAGTCTAGTGAATATTATAATATGATAATATTATTTTTGAGACCCAAATTTTTATCAGCTAGGCTCCAACTCCTCTGTTGGATTTCAAACTACAAAGGGGGCTGAGACTGGAAAGCCTTTTGCCGGGTTCTCCCCTAGGCGACATGGTTTGGAGCGGCTGTCAGACGACTGTCTGCTTCGGTTGAATCCAGAGCCAGCCGCAAACGAGACAGCATCAGCCATGCTTTAACGCAGGCTCAGAAGGCTGATGTTTCAAAACAAAGTTTTACACCGGCAAAACAAGCTACTCTTAATGGACAAAGGTCAGGATGTTGGTCGCTAGTTGAGAACAAAGGAGTGAAAAGTTTTCCCCGTGGAGAAGCAGGAGAAGCAGGCGCTTTTGCAGCAGGAGAGCCAGACGTCTGTAGGTGTCAGTTCGCAAAATCAGCTTGCAGCGATGTCTAGGCTGCTCCTGCAATTACCTCCTTTTTCATGTATTGCTTCAAAATACGCGAAATTGTCACAATCTCTATTCTCTATGCAGCGTTGCTTCTACTGTTTAAAGGTAGATGCTGCACGATCTCAACATATAATCTTGCGGCCGCACACCTTTAAAGGCCTTGTCGAAATCAGACTATTGGCAACAGCATCAACAGTGTCAGACAGAACGCTAATTGGCAATCACAACAGAAACTGCTCGAAGACTGCCTGCCATTGCAATGCCCTAAATGGCCAACCTTTGATGGAAGAGGACGTGGACGGATTGGGCGAAGACTTCGCTGCTGTTCTTGTCTTGAAGCGACGAGATCACAGACAGCCAACAAACCCTGGCTTCGTGAACCTGCGCCGTTGCCTAGAACACTGATGTTTCTTGTACAACACTTGCGATACTTCTGCTGAAATGATAGTCAATGTGAACAGTTCAGGGACGAATTCCGTTGAAAGTTTATGTACGATCCAGGCTGTTATCCTGAGAAGGCGAAAACTTTTTAATGCTTTTCATAAAGAATACAATGCCTACAAAACGAACATCGAAGACCAGGTGGCCGTCTGAACTGCTGGAACTTCTTGTTGGCCCAGAAGCAGAGCACTCCTTCGCTCTAGTCTAAATGTCACGCTTCAACAGCTTCTGAATTAGGGGCAACAAAATTAGCATATATACAAAATTTTCCATTTCTGCGAGAGCCGTCTGACAGGCAGCCAGATCTAACCCCTCAAGCAGACTTGTCAAAATATCCCGAATTTTTCTCAAGGTTTACAAATTTTTTGTTTTCATGTTCGCCTTTTCTCTCAATTAGACCTGGTAAAATGGCAGACAACGAGAAAGAGAAGGGCAGAAAAGAGGCATATTCTGGTCAGGCTTGGTGTAGATGCAGATGCATCCAAGAGGTTTGAGACTTACTTCGCAGTACTATGGGGTTTTGTGACCAGCACTGTGAAAAAAAGTTCATAAATATCAAATTTGAAAATTCATCAAAATGTGCCAAAATGACATTTTCTGGTGTATATGAGGCAGGAGTATCGATAAGGCCATTGGAATCAAAATTAAAGACCGAAAATTTTTCGGACATTTTTTGCCCATGTCATAGTCGGCTCCCCGGCACATGACACCCAAATCCAGGACTTATGACACCATCGTGTTTGGAGGAGGATGCACAAATATGTCATGGGTCGCCGTCATATGACACCGAAAATCAAGGTGTCATACGTCGATTTTGCTATCTGACACATAAAATGAAACGACACATGACACCGAAAAAACGACGCATGACACAGGGACTTATGACACCCAGGGCTTGACCCAGGTGGGACAGCCGCCGCGGCATATGACACCGAAAACCTCCCAAAGAGGTGTCAGTATTTGGGTGTCATATGACGGCGACCTATGACACCCCAGCCTTGGTTAGGCCTCTCCTGCCGTGTTTAGGCTTGGTTGAGAGGTCAAATGGGGAGAATTAATGCGACGCATGACACCCAGTGCCTGCTGAGCCGAAGGGGAAGATTTATAGCTGTGTGTGACAGTCAAGGAGGCAGTGGGGGGAGGCGCCATTAGAGAGGAGGGTGGGAGGGAGGGAGGGATGGGCGTGAAAGTTGGAGGGGAGAGGAGGAGGCAAGAAAGGGCATGTAATGGCCTTGGGGTGGGCCCAGTATTGTGGGCAGCTCTGAATGGCTCTCTGTCACATCTGCCTCCTCTGCCTCCTATCTCCTACATCAGTGTCAGTTTCTGCCTGTGCCAGTACAACGCGACAGCTCCTTCCACCCTCAGGACAGCGCCTCAGCCTTCAGGAGTGCCTTCTCTTCTCTTCAACTTCACTTCACAGCCTCTCCCAGGTACATTTTAGCGTCACATGACACCCGCGCCCACTTTGTTTTCACCTCACAGCCAGTCGTTGGCACATTTGTTGCGTCACATGACACCCGCGCAAGTTTGTTTCAGGGAGTATAAGTGTTATAGATGCAGTTGCTTAGGCATAGGCTTAGGCTTAGGCGTAGGCTTAGGCTTAGGCTTTACGTGCATAGACTTAGGCTTTACGCGCAGGGAAGAAGGCTGGATCATTCCCTAGGTGGTTTGGCCTATTTTGGCCATTGGGGTGTCATGTGCCGTTTTCCCCTGGGTTCCGTGTCATGTGACACCAAAAATCCCTTTATATAGGAAAATGACTCAATGCTATCGCAGCAAAAAAGGAAACCACCCATCCAAAACTTGAGAAAGCAAAGGAAAGTTTTAAAGGCAACGCTATCACAGCCAATTCAAGGACCTGAACTAGAGGAGCTAAACTAGAGGAGCTCCTTGAAGGATTTGGGAGAACTGGGAGGCGAGATGGGGGGAGGGGTGGTAGGAGGAGGACTGGGCTGACGCTGGGGCTGGGGCTGGACGTTCATAGGCGGTGGGCAGTACTTGGGCGGGCCGCAGGTGTGCGCACGCATTGGCCCCCTGAGGCACAGCCCGTCCTCGTCCATCCTGATGGACACGCTGCACCCCATCTTTTCTGCAATTTTTTTTGGGTGTCGTATGGGCTGCTCGGGCTGGGTCCACTGCTCCTTCGCCCTCAGCTTCGGCGCCTTCTTCCCCATCCGCTGGCTCTTCTGCAACACACATCCATATGACACCCAAATTGTTGCAGACGCCGCACAACCTCCTCGGGGTGGCAGATGCGCTGCCTCCTCCTCCAGCTGCAGAAGCTCTTCCAACGCCAGGTAGTCCTCCTGCGGCAGCTGGCTTTGCTCTCGATTGGCAGACTGGCTTGGCTGCGCAGGCGGAGTGGGCGTGATGGCCGTCTGCGAAGCCTGAGAGCTTGAACTGCTGCTCCCCACCACGTCCACTGCCCCGCCCTCGAGGTCTGCGCCCGCCAACGCCGAGGACGCCATCTTGCCTGCTCCAAATCGCAGCCTGAGAGCCTTCAGAAAAGCACGCCGCGCCTCCGTGGCAATCTTTCGCGAAACCCGCAGCCTCCGCACAGCTTTTTTCACACCAGCAGTTAAACGCGACCTAGCACCCATCAGAAAGAAACAAAACGCAAGATTTAGACGCGCAGCAGAAAGAGTGAGGCAAGCGCTGGACTGCCTTTGTTTTGGAAATGCTATGGCGCCACCCCCTACCGTACACACACACAGTGTGCTCAGAGACACTATCTACCCGCGTGTTTAAAATCGGGTGTCATACGTCCGAACTCCGCACATATATGACACCCGGGTGTCATAATACAAGCCCCGGGCCGCAGCCATATGACACCCGGCTAAGTACACCCGAAACTCAGATGTCACATACAGGGTGTCAAGCGTCGTTTTTTGGGTGTTATGAGTCGTTTTTTCGGTGTCATGCGTCCTGATGTCATATATCGTTTTTGCACCTTGACACGAGTTGGTCTCGCGTGGGTGTCATGAGTCGTTTTTTCGGTGTCATGCGTCGGTTTTTTCGTGCCACATAACACCGATGTTTGGATGTCACATGTCGTTTTTCGAAAACATATGACACCCAAACACGTCGGGTGTCATAGGTCACGGATTCGTCATAGTCATAGGTCATAGCATTACTGCAATTGTGAATCTCCGATTCAGTGTTTTATTTTCTCTTAGCCGGTCTCATTTACATGTTAGCAGCTAAAATAGCTTGGATATAAAGGTAATGAAATTTAATTTGATTCATCTTATTATGATCTAGCTTGGGCTATACTATCATTAAATATTGCTTGCTAAAATTCAAATTTTACTGCAGAGCTAAGAGAGCCCAGAAAATTTGACTACATTAGATTGATTGTTTTCATACATGTCGAAGGGGGGGGGGCGGGGGGGGCGGGGGGGGGGGGGTGCACGGACCTACCACGTAGTGGTCAAAAATTTTGCATTTTGGGGGGGCGGGGGGGGCGCCGGACGTCCCACGTCAGGTGAAAATTTGGGGCACAGGGGGGGCGGGGGGGGGGGCGCCGGACGTACCACGTCTGCCAAGGGAAAAAAATCGATCTGAGGACCCCAAAATATGAAAATTTTCTGCCAAAAATTGACAATTTTTGGCAATTTTATGCTTACATGGTTCCAATTTGTGTCTTTTTATTTGATATCTTATAGTTTTGTCCTTTTTGTTATCATTTTTGTAGTAAAATACCTAAAACTTTGTCCTTTTACCTTGACGGACATACGTCCCTACCCCTTCGGACCCCCGCCCCCCCACCCCCCCAAACCGCCCCCCCCGCACCCCCCGCCCCCCCCGGACCTACCACGTAGGCAAAGGGGAAGGAGGGCGCCCCCCCCCCCCCCCCTTCGGACGCACGTGGGCGCCCCCCCTACCATTTGACCCCCAGACAAGTATGATTGTTTTGATAGAGCTAAAAACACTAAAAATATAGATTAGCAATGAAAAAGCCCAATTTTCCGTATTTTTCGCCCAAAATTGGTAGAGATACATAAAATTGTATGTACAATGCCATCGATTTTCAAGAAACTGACTTCACCAACGTATGGATCATTCGCGTGCCACTTTACAGCAAAAAACCGCAACTCAAAAGCTTGAAGCAAGCCAGAACGAGCCATCAACGTAAATCTACTTCTGAAACATGAATGTATTCTTGCGTTGGCCGATTTAAATTATTAAATCAACGCTTAATCCTTTTTTTCTCTATGCTTTAAGCTATGGATGCTTCGGAGATGTTTTTCACTGTTACCAGCTTTTGCTCCGTGCAAAGCATGATGTAAAGATTAGTTCTTCAGCTAGGAAAAAAGAATGTGAGACTAAAAAGAAATAACTAAGCAATAGCCTCATTCATGTGACCATTCAGTAGATATTCAGTGTAATGCCTTGGTTAATCATTCCATTTGGAAGCATCGCGTTTTCAAAAGGCATTCAAGATGAGCAGCGTTCATCAGCATTCAGTCAATGGTGGCAGACAGCATTGAAGAGAACATAAAAAGCTCAAAGCAGGACTCTTCAGTTCACTTTTCAAAAAAATTGTGCAGAGAAGATGAACTGCCGTAAGTGCTTCATGCCGCTTTTCCTGGTAGCATGTCTAGTTGCTGGCAGCTTTTCTATGCCGCCGTATCCGGTTAGTGCAGGATTAGTTGGGGTTTAGATCGAATCGTGTTTTCTAGCATGACAAGATGATTAGCGAAATCGAAAAAGAAAGAAAAGATATTGAAAATGCCCAGCAACAAGAGGAAAAGGTAAGGAGGCGAAGATTGAAGGTTGGCCCATAGCTTGCGCATAGACTCATGAGCGATTTGTCACGCTTCCAAACCTAAAGTTAGTGGATTCAACTGTCGTACTGTGTCTGGCTGCATGCAGCTAGCTAGAGTTTTTGACGTGTTTTTTTATTTCAGGAGGATCAAGAGGCCAAGGCCAAGGCCAAGGCAATCATACAAAATGTCCAAAATAAACGTCTAGACTTCAGTGGAGATTGCGGTTGCGGCACACGTACCGGGATTGGAAAAAAATTATGCGAATTAGGATGTGGCACAGTGAGGCTTTGGCAACATGGATGATTTTATTTGCTTTGACGCTTTAGCCCCGAGCAATACGCCAGATTTCATCCAAGTAAAGACACAATATTGCTCGCTAGCTTTGATTCCCCGGTAACGCCAGCCCAAAACCTGCATCAAACTCACAAAAACTTTCTCACAAGCAATGCCCAAAACGGATTCAACAACATCACATTGCCTTTAAGAAGTAAGCCCCAAATTCTCAGCCGAAAACTATTTCACCCAATCGCTCTCAACTTAGGCCTTGCGATAGGCAAAGGCGTTTCGTCGCCGCATCTCAAGTCGGAGGATGGCCGGAATGACGGCGGCCAAGAGTGCCAGATTGAGGAGGCTGGAAACGATGAACAAAGCCAGCCACATTTCCCCCGTATAGCCGCAGGCCACAGGGCAGCTGAAGATCTGCGGATCGTCCATCCGCGCCTTCAGAAGGACTCCAAGCTCATTTGAATGGTTGGAAGAAGGTAGAGGGGAGACCTGGGAGCTGGCTTGGACTAAATTGAGTAGGTGCTGGGCTGTGCTCTGGAAGGCAGAGTGCCAAAGGGGATCGAGGAGGGTGGGGTTGTAGAATGTGGAGGCCGTGCCTGTGGGGCCTTTGTTGATGGCAGCGAATTTGGTGGACCAGGCCTGAAAAGTAGTTGTCAAGTTACAATACAGGAATTGAGTCGGTTAGTAGCTGACCAAAAATGCACAGAAACTACTAATTTTTGAAGCAAAGTGTTAACCACTCAAATTGTTCTGGATTTAAGTTAATTTCTCTATGTCACAAATGATGTGGCGACGATGCTATAGACATTAGATCAATGCTATGATTCTTAGAGGATATTCTTAGACGAAACATTTAGAAAGCAGGAAAAGCAGCCTTGATGGTTTCATCCGTTTCCGCAGCAATGATGAGACCCGTAGAGCCATTGAGCTGCTGTCTTCGCAGCCACTGGTCTTTGTTCACCTGGACTGAGGATATGGATAATAAAAAAACGCTGATTTTGCCCACTTCTAGGATGAAGAAGTTCCACATGGCCCGAACAATCTCGGAATTTCCATAGTCCAGTGCTTTGCTCCAACAATTTATATCGGTGTCTTGCTGCGAGCAGAGTGACCTCCAATTTGAGATTCTCATAAAGGACGGAATCTCTCGGATAGTGATTCGCTCTATTTTATGGGTCAGCTAATAAATTCACGTTTTAAAAATGATTGGACAGTACGTGCAATTGGGGCTGTAAAGATCCAAGGAGGCAGTTGCGTAAGAAATCAGAACGGCAGAAGCCAAACAATGAATTTCCATCATTTTTACAGAAGTTTGAGCAGTATGGAAATTTGCGCAGCACCAATTCGTCAATATTTTTTGCGGGGAGAACTGTCAGCAAAAATATCCAAGCTTAACATAAGGTAGGACAAAAAGAACGTTTCTTATCAGTGCATTGGCTTGTTGTATGCGTCTTTGTGATAAACTTACCATGACAACAGAATTAGCGCGGTTGATTGAGAAATGCTCAGTTTCTTGATGAGATACCGCGTTCCACGGCCTTCATTTCTGAGGCAAAATTTTAATACCATCAACGAATTATCTATTAATCATGTTTGTTGCATTGCCGATGCGTTTTTTCTAAATTTTCTCCAAATTTGACAAACTGCTGAAATCTAAAATAAATTTATAAATTATTCAGTTTTTCTATGAAACTAGCATATATTGCGTAATTCCTTTGAAACAATCTGATTAAAAACGACTTCTGTAATAATTGTTTAAAGTTTTTTCTGCCAATTGTGATGCGCAAAATCTTCCGGACTAGGTTTATCGGCTTAATAATAAGGCACACAAATTAAAATCATAACTTTTTGCTATGACGAGTCAACAAAAAAGCAGGACGCCTAAAAGTAGCCGAGTAAATCATGTATTTGATTGTCCAAAGGTACTTGAGATTTGTCTTAGAATCACAGCAAGCTATTGTTCCGATACTCTTGGGCTATGAAAGCTTGTAGCGTTGCAAACTGCTCAGGTGCTCACAGTCTTGCACCACAAATCTGAAAAAAACATGACTTTTAAAAAGTCGTTTATAAGCTTGATTACCAAAAATTAAAACTCATAAGCAAGGTCATGAGTAGATCAACAAGAAAGATAGACCACGATGCTTTGTCGCTTTTTGTTTCAATTTTGATCAAAATTTCAGTCTTTAGCAACGCGATGATCTATGATGGATTCTGACCAATCCCTTCAAAACAACATTGGTTGTCAATTTCTAAGAATTTCGTTCATTGCATAAAATCTACAGAGCCAAAGCTCCTGCCTCCTTCACTCAGGTCAAAAATAATTCCGTTCAACTCACCATTCTGCTAATTTATCAAAACTGCACTAAAGCCAGCAGGTCTAACTTGGTCCAAAACAGGGGTAGGGGCGTGGTGGCTGCATGCCAGAGGGCGTGAGCGTCCAGCAGATGAAAGAGGGGTGGGAAGTCGAGCAGTTCGAGACTCAGCGAAACTGTGGCACCCAGCAGCATGGCCACACCCCAGCCTACCCGTCGCCAAGGCTGGCCGCGCATCCACCACAGCCAGACACCTGACACCAATTGCTTGTTGGGGCATCACGGCTACTGCCTTTGCTGATGTTTCAGGAAGGTATATCAAATTAGCTTATCGCGTGTCTAGCGATGAAGAGAAGAAATTTGGCGTGAAAATGGCAAGAGATAAACCGGTACTAAGAAGGCCAGCCAGAACGTTGACGGTCATGTTGTAGGCGTAGTCGAATTTGAATAGGCTCAGATAGGCAACATGGACTGCATAGAAAGCGAGAAAAAGGCCGCCGCAACGTCTTCCTGCCTCGCGTCCGTAGATTCTGCAAAAAGGTTTTATTTCGCATATTTTTTTGCGCGGCCGAAGCGGCGGGCGGCCAAGGCCAGCTTAAGCAGTTACCCCATTTTTGCGTCCGTCTGTCCGCATATATATATATATATATATATATATATATATATAAATATATATATATATATATATATATATATATATATATATATATATGTGTGTCCCAGGCCCGTACTCCGCGGTTTTTCAACGAAATTGGCTGATGTTTTGCATGAAGGTCCGCCTAGGCGGTGCCTCGGGACCATTTTTGGTGCTTGGAGTAATTTTTTGAATTTTGCCCAAAACTCAATTTTTTGATGTTTCAAAATACGAAAAATCCTAAATCACTGGTATTTCAATTGAATTAGCTGATTTTTGGCAGATACGTCCGTCTAAGTAACAATTCGAAGCTGGCAAAAGGAATTTTTGAAATATTGGGCTGGCGCGAGGGAGCAAAGCGAACCGTCAGCGCCCAGCCCCTCTTTTCGACCCAGGTGTACGTTTTCGGGGTTATTGCTAGATCTTAAAATTGATAAGGCTCCTGCTCCTCACAGAAGAATCCAATCGTTCTGATTCTTTTTGCATTGGAAAGAGCATCATCAAATTGTCCAAAACTCGCGAGAAATCGCCCAAAACTTGCAGCAATCATTAGAAAATCACTCAAAACCATTTGTCCGAACTCCTTCTCCTTCTTCTTCTTCTTCTTCTTCTCCGCATCTATTCAATGGACGATAGTAGGTATTCAATCGGCCTGTACTGAAGGCATCAATTGGCAAGGTTCAATGGTAATTCTGTGCAATTAATATGGTCTAAGTCTACAAAGGAAGTTGTGCTGCTGTGTGGTCAAGTGGCTTGTCTATTTGACTCGATTCAGAGATGACCAGGTTCAAGCCTTCTTTGATCCTTTTATTTTATTCTTTTTTTTATCTTAAAAGTGGAAGAAATATGTGGTACCATCGGCAGACCAAAAATAATACTCCTTGTTCCCAAAAATCGATTGCCCTGAGTTTAAGACAAGAAAAATTCTCAAAAATATGTTAATTTTCCAATGAATTTGCATAATATTTTTCATTTTCGAATTTTTCCTTTCGTTATATTTTTTTTCAAATAAGTTTTTTTTATTCACTTTTTGATTTATCTAATAAAATCTTAACTAAATATATAGCCAACAATATCAAATTTGTATTTTTTTTACATTTTATACTATATTAAAAGTGGGAGAAATATCTGGTACCATCGGCAGGCCCAATGTGGGCCTCTTTTCTCCAAAATTTTGGACTTGCCTCGAGTAAAAAGTCAAGGAAATACAATTTCTACTAGTGGAATCTGCTGCGTCATTTGCATTTTGTTTTTGGGCGCGCATGGAAAGAGACACTGAACTGCGCGCCAAAAACAAAATGCAACTAACCAAGCAGCAGATTCCACTAGTAGAAATTGTATTTCCTTGACTTTTTACTCGAGGCAATTCCAAATTTTGGAGAAAAGAGGCCCACATTTGGCCTGCCGATGGTACCAGATATTTATTATTTCTTGATTTATAGTCAAAAAACCAAAATCTTGATGTTTCAAAAATTTGAACATGCATAGGTCCCCGGTTTTTTAATGAAATTTGCTGATTTTTGGTAGGTACGTCCGTGATAGTAACATCTTGAAGCTGGCAAAAGGAATTTTTGAAATAATTAGTATTTCCTGATATGTGGTCAAAAACCCAAAATCTTGATGTTTCAAAAATCGGAACATGCATAATTCATGGTTTAAATCTGTTGAATTTTGGCATGCATTTTCATCTAGGTGTTGTCTTGAGGTGAGGCCGCGCATCTTGGCAACCGCCGAGAATACCTTGTTTATAAAAGCAGAAGACCCATTGTAATTAGAGTTTTGAGTAAATAGTTTTTCTTCGTTTAAGGAAGACGCCACCATTGATGGATCTTTCATTTCCATTCATTTTGAATGCATTCAACTAATTTATAACATTTAGTCTAAAAAATTAGTCTAAAGAAAAAAAATCCCAACCTGTGAATGGACACGTAGGCAGCGTAGAGGATGGCAGCAAAGGCGGAGAAGTAATCCAGAGCTTCCGTGAGCGGAGTGTCTCGGGTATGGAAGACGATGGAGGCCAACCAAACCAGGATGGCCAGCCGTCCGTACTTCAGCCAGAGACTTCGCATCGGTGTATCCTTCGCCAATGCTTTCACCGATACCTACAAGCAAATGCTAGCTGGTTGATTTCCTTTGCCAACATTCACTTTACATGAATTTTGTGGCGCATTAAAGGCCCCTCGCTAGTTAACTTTTTAAAAATTTGGGTTACTATTGAAAGTAAATATTCCAAGAAGGTATTTTGAAATGCTATGCTCATTGATTGGCAGTCTACCATCTGTTATGTTCTAGTTCAGAGAGACATAGTTCAGAAATGTTCAGGGAGAACTCTAACATAGAAATAGACAAAGGCGGCGAGGTTGGTGAGAGAGAAAAGAACCGAAGCCGGCTCTTGTATCCCCAGCCATCGTTTGAAAGGCCACTGCAATTCACCAATTTTATTGGCGACCCTTTGCCAACCATCATTCTTTCACCCATCAGAATCCCCACAAATTATCTCTTCCAAATTTCAACTCGAGGAAAAGCCAAAGGCTATTTAAACAGATCCTTACAAGTCCATCCATCTACAATTTTCTACAGCACTAAATTGAGTGGAGCAGGAGAAGAGGAAAAGAGAACCTTTCCGTGAAACTGGGGCACCTGGGTGTAGTTGACCTCCGCGAGCCAGCCGAGCGTACGCCACATACAATCATAGTCGCACTCAGACGGACAGTCCCAGCCCATCAGCCGTAGGCCAAGTGGCTGCTGCTCCAGAAACCTGCAACCTGCCCTCATTTACGACAAAAAAGAATGTGAAAAGGAGATTGTTAGGGCCATGGATATTGAACTAGTCCAAAGGTGTAATCTAACAAAAATTACATTTGAAACACTGAGAGAAGCAGAATGCGCTAAATCTTAACGCAAGAAAACAGTTTTCAACACATTTGTCAGATCAAGAATCAGCTAACCGAATCATTACTGATAGCATGTATAAAAGATTTATACTATTAGCGAAATATCAGCGCTCTCGGTAAGCCAGTTTGGTTGAACAAAAAGTGGTTTTTGATATTTTGAGAAGTTTCAGAAGACCTAATATGGTTCGAAACCGCAGCAGAATTCAAACCACAACCGAGCATAGCCGGTCGCATTGCGGCAAGTCTCCTGGGTGCAGTTGCTGAGGCATTCGCGAAAGATGATGAGTCGATCGCCCAGGGAGGCCCAGGCCAACGGAATGCAGAGCAGCAAAAGCACCAGCATTGGTCAGGTTAGCAGGGCTGTTTGGGCCTCATTTTCAGTCCTTGCGTGGCCGGGGAAGAATGGGCTCAGATGGAAGGAGCGGAACCGGTCAGCCGAAGGCCCCATAGTAACTGCAGATATCGTCTCACTTGTGCGCGATGTTTGCACTGGCAACTGCGCAGCCTTGGGAAGGCTTGGAGGCGCGAGTTCGAAAACTGATTATATTTGAGAAAAATTGCCTAAAGAAATAAAAACTTAAACAAACAAAGATGGGCAGACCAAACATAACCGCGGTACAACGAACTCAATTGTTCCTGTTAACATCCTTTCTTTGACGTAATATGGAAGCCAAATATTTTGAAATTAGTGTTTGAAACCGTTTTGGCAAGTTAAGATGGCCATAACATCGCCCATGTTTCAAAACCAGTTTCATGTTTCTGGTACATGTTTGATGCCCCATAGAACATAAGCACAGGAGCAGCACAGCTAATGGATAAGACTGATGACCTTGAGTTGAAGGTAATGTATCAGCCGTAGCTAAGGGAGCAACAAATCGTTTAGTTTGGCTATTAGTTCACAGCGCGCTCATAATTATTTTCCCATTCTAGTTTTATTAAAAACACAATCAGTTTGACCGTTTCTTTTAAAGAACAAAGTTCAGATCAGTTCTCACAATTTTTTGTTTTTTGTCAAATTCCATTTTGTTCGACACTATTTTTACTTTTGATTCTATTTCTAACGTTACATCGTAATATATGAAAAATGACCGTATTCTGCTTGCTCGTGCACCCCTATCAACAACCGACGGTATTTCAGAGAAGTGAAATGACAAACAACAGAGAGCCCATTCGCATAGTGGCTACACCGGATGCCCCGTTCGCCTTCGACTGCTTCGCCCAGTACCCTGCGGCCTGTCCCCGCTACGGCGTAGAGCTGGAGTTCCTCTACACCATCGTCGGAGCTTGCCTGATTCTTCTTGCCTCTCTGTCTGAGGCTGCCTGGTAGTGCAGTTGTCGGGGATGCTGGGACTGGTGGTGGAGTGGGGGGAGGTGGGCAGCTACGAGGCGATGGAGGCGGCGGTGGGCAACGGCAGTGCGGATGTGATCGGCATCTCCTACGACCTGGACCCGGACTTTGATCGCAGCATCAGCGCCTGGTCCTCGCCCGTCTTCATGGTTGACAAGTTGGCGCATTTTGATTCTCACACTCTATTGCTACGCCCAAAGCTTGCTAAAGGGCTGAGACCCGAAGAGTTAATAGAAGTATTTATTTATTATGGTTGCATCGAATTGTTCTCCAATTTGTTTGGCATATAGATTGAAACGAAAGGACAGCTGCTTTGTTTGTGAAAACAACTGCTTTGTTTGTCTGTTTGCAGACATAGATTTTTCAAGGTAATCTTTTGATGCCATCATTATTGATTCTAATTAAGCATCGTTTAATTCCCGCCATCAGAATTATCCGTAGAGGCCTAAAAGCCAGCAAAGGCGTGCTTTCTAGGTACGTTTTTGTGGTGAACGTGAAGGAGAGCGTGAATGCTGACCCCTGGCAACTGCTTCGAGTTTTCCAGCCCAGACTCTGGGCTGCCTTCATCCTCTGCGGCGTCGTCTTAGAAATTATAATCAGCCTATCCGCCCAATTCTGGGCGCCAAAGCTCAGGGTTTCTTTCTTCCGTCTCCTATTGCAAGAAGGAAAAGCAATATCAATGCAATCAATATCAATCAATATCAAGAAGAATCGGGATTCAGGCAGAAAAAGAAGCAAAGGAGGCCAGTGAAAACCTAAGGAAACACCGGAGCTTCTGGACTAGATTCGAGGCTGATGTTCGGGAGATACGGGAGTTGCGGGAGCCGCGGTTCATCTTCATGCGAGTTGATCTCTCTAGATTGGGGATAGAGGGGAGGAGTAATCTGTGCTGAAGGACAAGATCATCTTCGCCGGGGTCTGGGGCCTGAAACTGGGCATCTTGCTCAGCCTTTTCACCAACGTCATGTCCATCGGCCTGGTCATCAATGAGCAGAAGGAAATCCCGCCTTTCCAGGTTTCACAAAATCACATGGATGCTTCCTGTTTGAAAGAAAAGGTAATTATAACCAGGGAACTGTTTTTTCAAAGAAACGGAACGATAATTTCTGAAAAAAGGTGGGAGAAGCCGGGTAAAATTAAGTGAAAAATAAAGTGGCTTGCTACGTCAAAATGAAAACAGCTAACCAATTTATTTTTCTCAGACTTGGGAAGATTTCTTTGGCAAAATCCAGTCCGGTGAATGTCGACTGGTTATAGAGGAGCTGTACTACGGGGATAATGAGTACCACGACCTTTTCCTGGACCCCACCGATGATGTCATGCAAAGGTTGACTTCTCAAGAGCTCGTGCTTGCAATCCTAACTGAATCTCTTTTGCAGATTTGTTTGGGGCAAGCCTATGAAATCCGCATTTCAAGCCAACCCACCGCTCTATGGTTCAGGCAGAGAAAAGGTTTTTTTTGAGTTTAGCCGAGACAATATCTTTGGTTCTTAAAGATCATGGAATATGTGACGAGGAGTGATGAGTGTTGGGTGGGTGTGGACTACATTTCGCTGGAGCCATGGTACAACAGTCGCTACTGTCATGTAGCTCTACTTCATGAACTCTATTGGTCCGAAGATGAAAAGGTGAGTGCTGACAACTTAGCTTTCTTTAAAACTGAGCAAGAACATTTTTGATTAGGGATTTTTATTATTGATTGATTTCTATGATAGATTAATTACCAAATATAGTCAGATATGCGCAGGAAAACGACCTATTTTGAGGCAAAAACTGGGGCTGAACCTATCAGTCTGCCCAAGTTTGAGTACGCCTTCGTTTTCTCCAACAGAGTTTTTCACTTGCGTAGGTTGGTTCTTTTCTTACCACTAATTCAAAAACGATGCAAACTTAATTCCTTCGGGTTCCTATCTAGTTCTATCTGTTAACAATTAGGTAATTCATGTACGCCTAAACTAAAATCATGAGCCCTGAAAGCATAATGTGTAATTCTGACTGAAAATACCACCCAATTTATTCGTTATCTTTCGTAATTAATGTTTACAGAAGCATTGTAGGAGTCTTGAGCTGTTGCTCTCCACTTCCTCGGTGAGTGAGCTCTACAACTACTTGACGAAGAAGTACTATCGAACTCCATTTCCGCCGCCGTGCAAATCGCATCACAGAAACCCAGACTGGACTCCTCTGCCTCTATATAAGGTTATGCCTGTTTGCAAGCTTTCGCTGTTAATCGGATATAAATTAAATAAATCAAAATTAAATAAAGTTAGTCGAATATATATCGCCATCTAAATTTTCGTAGTAATTCCTAAAGATGAAATATTTAGTGGTGATACTTAGGTGCTGGCGTCCTTTTACATACTGGTGGCTGGGGTAATCGGGTCCCTCATTGTCTGGGCGATAGAATGGATATTTTATTTTTTTCAGCTCATTCATGATCATCGTGAAACTGTGCATACTGTTTAAAAATCGACTTTTGCTATCTATGTTCGCTCGAAGAAAACTAATGCCTCCTTTATTTCACTGTTTGAAATAGTTAATTTCTTCGAAACAGTATTCTAAATAGTATTTTTTGGAAAAAATCCATCCAATCCCACAAAAACGCTTTCATTCGAAGCTTTTGACCTCTGTGGCTTTTTCTGTAAGACCAGCAAGCAGACAAAGCAACCTTGACAAAAATTCCAAATGCACTAAAAGGTCTAATCTGCACAGCGATGAAACTAGGGCTGTGTAGGAGAAGGGAGTAAAATTGCATCAGCAGGCGGGAACAGAATGATGAAAGCCGGCTTTGGCCTCTGCCAAGCGATGGCGTGTGGCAAAGGTGGCCACAGCTTCGGCAAGCTTTTCCGGAGCATCCTCCTGCACCGCGTGTCCAGCTGAAAACTTTTCTCATGTCATGTTAAAAGAAAAGATGCCTCATGTTTTGAAAAAATAAATTAGGTAAAAAATATTGCAAAACCCAATTTCATAAAATATAGAAAAAATTCTAAATATTTTTCCTTGTGCTACTTTTTCCAAAAAAAATTCAAGAAGCATATCAGTGATTTTTTACTCCACAATTGCATATGTGCTAAAATTGAGCAATATTAGCTTCTTCTCATTTAAATTTGGGTCATTCAGTTTAAACTTCCCTCTACTTCCTGTATTAACGGAAACGTATAGGCTGACCTTTGGGAACCATAAGCATCTGGAACTTGCCCTGCATCTGGGCCACCATCATGTCCTTGTCCAGGCGGTCGGGACCGGCCAGTATCAGCAGCTTGGGACAGCTCACCGACAAATAGTGCCCAGTCAACCCCTGGCAATCCCTTTTAAGGTCTTCTGAGGAGATCTATGGATCATCTGAGGGAGCAACCTTGAACCAATCCGCCCAGAACTCCTCGGTTTTAGTGAGATCCGATCGCCAGTGGAAAACCCCGTCCTCCCCGGCCACCAGCTGGCTGGGGAACGAAATGCGGGCAGAACGCTCGTTGTGCACCGTGCCCGACTTCAGGCTGAAAGGAGGAGGATTTCAGATATTAACGTCCAGACAAGCTTTGAAGAATCCTATACTTATTTGAAACATAAGAAAGCTGTCCAGATGTAAAAGGCCACTTTAGCAGTCTAATCTCAAAATGAGTGGTGATAGAAGCTCTAGCAAGGAGTCATGATGAATTCTAGCCAACCACCACTCCACACCGGCCTCCAGACTGGTGAAATTAGAAGGACGTGAGCGGAGGAAGGTCCGCATTCCTGTCAGCGCCTCCATCGCGCTTCCTTCCACGACATCGATCACTCCAAGGCCTCAATTTCGAAGGCCACCTTGAATCACGCCAAGAGAGCCCTACAAACAAACCTTTCAGCTCCTTCACGAGCCCGCTCTTGGCAATGTGCACCGCCAGGGAACCGCCCATGCTGGAACAACATCACCAATTTATCTCAACTGACTCTGGACCTGCAAAAGGCACCTGTGGCCGAGGATGATGACTGGCGGGTGGTCGGCTGGGTAGAGTTTGTCCAGCAGACCCGTCACATCGCTGCAATGGGTGGATAGGCTGGTTGATTGAAATGAGAGACAAGGAAGCAAGGAACTGACTTGACCATGTTGTCCAGTGTCAGGGCGTACTCGTCCTGAGCGCGGCTAAGGCCATGCGCTCGGAGGTCTGGCGCCAGAATCTGGCAGTCGATCATCGTCGTTATCTTCTCCTGAACAATCGCCCAATCTCATTGTGCTAGCAAAAGACTGTGCTCATGAGTGACAAAGCAATCGAAATATCATAAAAAGATCAGCTGGCCAATGTGTACGCGAAATTTGAGACTGAAGGGTGGCACAAAAAAAACGAATTCCCGACAACTCAGCCTGAGAACCTGACTGAGCTCAGTTTTTGTTGAAGGCTGATCAAATTTTAGGATGAAGTGAAAACAGGAGACCAGCCCTCCAGTACTTTGCCGGACAATACACTTTGCCGGACTATTTGTTTTTTCAATTTTTCTGAAGTTCTTGTGTTGGCTTCGCCCTACTCCTGGTACTATTGTCAGTCCTTGGTACTCCACGACTGGAGGGCGTAGCCGTAGTAGCTCCCTATCGGTCGCTACGAAAACTATGGGTCAAAAACAAAATGTCCGGCAATGTGAAAAGTCCGGCAAAGAACTGACACCGAGACCAGGCCATAATCGGATCCGCATTTTTGAATGCAAAGCTAGCCGCAAAGCAGGCCCAGGTGAGTCCTGTGTAGCCACCGCCGTGGATGAGAAGGAGCAGGGGGCCTTGGCTGCCCTTCCTGTAGCAGTTGAAGAACTCGCCCGCTCGAATCTCCACCTCCTCCTGCCGATCGTACAATCATTTTTCTAGCTTCACAGCTCTCTCGCCCACCTTGGAGTCGAAGAACTCTTGCCACTCCAGAGGGCTGAAGTCCCGCTGTCTTCCTCTCAGCCTCGGCATGTCACTGCTGGCAGTCGAGCTTGATCTAAATCATGATTAATTGAACAATATATAGGGAGTTACCAGCTTTTATAACTCTCATAGTTAACAAACTCCATAGATTGGTTATAAATTATGCTCCTTTTTTGCCCTACTTTAATCTGAAACATTAGCTAATCGTTGAAATGATTCAAAAGTCAGCTCACCCAGCGTCTGGGATGGGCGGGAGACGGGAGCATTGGATGTGGTGCAGTTTACGCTGCAGCTCTGACATCTTCTGAGTTATGACAGAGGGGCAGCAAAGCGAAGGGAATCGAATGGGGCACGCGATCTGCTCCTTCCTGATTCAGGCTTTGCTGGAAATACCTGGGCACCAAGGCGCACCTAAAACTAACCGTTCACATTAGTTCAAATGAAGCGAATATGCACCTTAAAAAGGTGCCTGAATGCACTGCAAATGCATGGTCAAAATGCTTGCTACTCAGGATCGATTGTATCTACTGAGAATGCTGGTTAGCTTGTTGCTCTAAGAGCACTGCCAACTATTGAATCATTCTTCGGCCAGGGCATTTCGGGGTACAGCAACTGCAAATTACAATAGACAACTAGCAGATTTTCAAATTAGGCTGGCGCTTTTGCCATCGGTAGCAGATGTTACAGATCAGAGCAGCTCTGTGGCTAGTTTCCTTCGAGACCGGATCCGAACGAGCGGTCCGATTCCTTTGGCAGAGTACATGAAGGTCAGCTCAGCTCCTCTACACCCCCCAATCAAAGGCGGAACACTGGTTGAGGTCTGCCTGACAGCCCCAGTAGGAGGCTACTATACGGGACGCAAGGCCTCCAGAGTGCTGGGCGAACGCGGGGACTTCATCACCTCTCCTGAGCTGTTCCTTTCCCTTTGAACCATGACACTTTTGTTTCTTCTGCATTTTCTCTTTTTTATACTTTTTCGTTTTTTTTCCCGAAAACTTTTGAGAACAACAGCATTGAAGGTAGTCTGTAGGTGAGATTGAGAGAATGGGAAAGGGTTGCAGTTGAGTTTTCGAATAAATGTTCTCTAAATATTCGTAAAAAACCTCAGGCTGGACATCTGTGAGCAAAATGGATTGGCAGGGGTCAAATATTCGGCGAGCTGCTGGGGGTATGGACGGTGAACGAGCTGTACAACATCGGCATCGGCCCGCGGCGACCTTGGCAACTTATAGAGCTGGGCCCAGGTTCTGTCCCTCAGTCGCCATTTTCACCAAACCACTTCCATTCGCGGAGAAAATCCTGGAAAGGCTTTATGGCACCAGAATAGCGGCCTCTTTGATCTCTCTATTCTAGCCTCAAATAATGCCCTGAGTAGGCTCGGGGCTGCTAGCCGCCGACGTACTGCGAGTGCTTAAGCAGTTCGGCTACGCTGAAGGCCTCACACTCCATCTGGTCGAGGTCAGCCGACCGCTGGCCGCCAAACAGGCTGAAACACTCTGCGGCAAGGACGCCAACATTGAAGCTGGGTTGGCTTGCAGTTGGTGTCATGACAAATCCCACCTAGGACGATGCTCTCCCGAAAATTCACTCATGTCGAATCCCTTTGACGCTTCCCTACTTTAACCTTATCTTAACCTATTCTCGAGTGCATAATCCTCAGATGCCGAGATTCCTCGTCTTCTGTTCGAAGTTTGCCGCTAGATAGCTCCTAAATTTTCCAACTTTGAGCTGTGAGTCCAAAAAGAATAAGAAATCAATCCCATCAATATCTCTTCCAACCACAGCCTCACCCAACCTTACAATCGGCCCCAATAGCCTCCCCCTCCCATATGAGCACCTGCCTCCATCAAAACCCCTCATTCCTAAGGCCCTGTTTCAGGAGCAGCGATGGCGGCTGGTACCAGCGCTGCATCACCAGCCAAGGCATCCCCATCTACTGGTGGCCGCAGCTGGCCGAAGTCCCCCGTCGATTCAGCGTCCTGCTGGCCCACGAGTTCTTCGACGCCCTCCCCATCCACTACTTCCAGCGCCAGCAGAACGGCTCCTGGGCCGAGGTTCCCTGCCCACTCCCTAAAGGCCAAGAACCAAAAATGACAACTTCTCCGATTTCAACGAAATTTTTGGACGAAAAAATTTCGTTGAAATCGGAAGAGATGTCATTTTTGGTACTTGGCCTTTAAAGGCTGAAAGACTTCCCAAATAACAAAAATGACACCTCCTCCGATTTCAACGAAATTTTTCAGCGAAAAAATTTCTTTGAATTCGGAGGATATGTCATTTTTGGTACTTGGCCGTTAAAGACAGGCCCAAGAGGCTGAGGCGGGGTTGGCCAGGTGTTTGTGGACTTTGACGATGCGCCGCCGCAGGCCTTCAAGTTTGCGCTGTCGGCGAGGGAGACGCCGGCTTTGAGGAGCTATCTGCCGCCGGAGGTGCGGGAGGATTCGGCCGTCGGTCACTGGGAGTGCAGTCCAGCTAGGTTGGCTCATTTTTTTGGCTTTTGTGTGGCTTTGTAGTTGTAACTACATGATGCAACTACACATTGTAAGCTTGTGTAATTGTAATTAAAGTTTGTGAAATAAAACTAAAGTTTGTAAATGTAACAACATCATTACCTTTTCTGGTTTTGTGGTGGAATTGAAATTTTGACCGATTGCAAATGAACCCTGGCTAAGTAGTAAAAGAACTGCATTGTACTTTGAAAAATTAAACAAAATTTGCTAATTTTCGCAGCGATTAATTTGACCTCATGAGAACTAAGCAGTTGCAGTCACGTGGTGCTGAAGGAGATGGTGGATCTGATAAGGGAGCGCGGTGGCTTCAGCCTCATCATCGACTACGGCCACCTCGGGGACAAGGTTCTCCAGCCTCAGAAGACCCATGAAAGAGACCAATGACTGGTTCATAGGCGGAGTCCACTCTCCGCGGCTTCAAGCGACAGGCAGTGGTGTCTCCACTTTCAGATCCCGGCAGCGTGGACCTCACCGCCGACGTCAACTTTGCCGCTTTCAAAGTCTGCTGTTGCTCTGCGCTTTGGAGAGTCCTTTTAGAGAAATGGCTTTAGGGAGTTTTAGTAACAGCCCTGAGACAATGTTTGGGAGTTTTGATGATATAGTATACGATCTGATCAAAATTTGGCTGAATTATGGAATATTATGATTGACTTCTCATAGAAATAATAATGCCATGCGGCAATATTTAAGATGCGATGAATTGACTGAAACCTCTTATTGGCAGGCCATTCTGGATCCGCATGTGCTGGTGTTTGGGCCGTTAGCTCAGCGTGAATTCCTCGCCAATCTGGGCTGTCAAAAACGCCAAGAAATGCTCCTGTCCAAAGCCAAGGCGGAAAAAGACAGAAGGTTATCAAGTTGTGGGTGTAGAGTTAGTGGGATCGGACAAACATGCCAGAGAAAATGAAAATGAAAGTAGAAGGCTAAATAAGGCTGGGATTCAGAGCTTGCCTGCTAAATGTTGATCAAGTATACTAAGATACTACTTTCAAAAAGGGTATTAAAAGTAAAGTTATCCTTTTTAATTTTTCGCAGCCTAAACAGTTTAGAAAAAAGAAAATTATATGAACGTTTAATATAAACACATTTCTAATGGTGATGAATTATGACGCATGATGATGTAGATCTGACACGTATATGAT